>CM031678.1:25312776-25497776 GCA_006182925.3 Reinhardtius hippoglossoides
GGTCACCGCGACCTTTGAACTTTGAAATCAATTCAGTTCATCTTTGAGTTTAAAGGACAACTGATCAAAATTTGACAAAATTCCTCGAAGGCAGATATGAGATTTGATGTTGATGACACTACGTTTAAGAAAATGTATTGTCAACACAAACCATTAACGCTCATTTTTCAGCTTCTCCTAAGTTTTATTCATCTTTAACAATTAATTATCAGGCTCATAAAAATAACCCTTTATCATATCCACTATTTATCTGATATGAATTCTATTTTTTGTTAGGTCTCTAATTGTTTACGTGTAAACACTTAATGCAAGACAGTTTTTCTGATATACACGTGGGCATAATGATCTAAATATTATCATTATCTGGTCATATAAGCAACGTTGTCCTGAAAAATAAAGAAACCAAACAATGACAAGGTAAATATTCTATATTAAAAGACAAAAACATTCAAAATCAAACCCAAAATAGCCAAAAAGTCATAATGAAGAAAACGTGCATAATAACTAATACTAAATAAAGAGTTTTCCAGCTGCATCGGATCCTTGACGTGTCTGATTGAACATCCCAGTCTGTTTGTGACGCCAGTTAAAGTCCAGTGTCAACACAAACATGTTGTTCTCTCGCTCATTGTCGTATCCCGTGGCGTCACAGGCCGAGAGTAAACGATCCCAGGACAGAGCAGCACTTTAACCTGGAAACAAACACCATCGTATCTGACGGAGAGGAACCAGGTGAGAGGTGAACGGCTGCTCCTCCACGACGACGTCACACATCTGGACCGAGAGCTTTTACAGCTGGATTGGGATGTTGTTTTTGTTGTTGTGGAGAAACATCAGTTTTCATTAGTTCATCTTATCTGTGGGTCATTTAAGTTATACAAATAAATATCATATGATGATGAATAGATAATAAGCACAACCCCCCCCCCCCCCCCCCCCCTCCCACACACACACCCTCAGGGGCTGTAACAGCTTTATAAAAACATTTTTATCCACATATTCTCTCATGTACATGAATCCAAAGTGAACGAGAACTCGTGCAAGAGAGAAGAAGCTGAAACACCTCAAATCTCCCAAAGGCCAAATTAACATAATTATATACAATTAAACACAGTGAGGACGAGAAGAAGACGACTATTGACTGTAAATAAAGAATGTAAAGGGTGAGAGACTGCAGGAAAAACATTCACAGAACTTTTATCTCTGTCGTCTTTAGTCTGAAGGATTTAACTGAGTGGTTTATTATTATATCATTCGTATCTTGATTTAAAAAACAATGTAAAAATATGGCAAAACCTTTTTTTAGTATTGACATATTGGATTTTCCCTGGCAGTTGAAAATGCTGAGGATTTATTGAATGTTGAATCATTAAAAATGTCTTTAATGGCTCATCCAGAGTTCACATTTGTTTTCTGAAATATACAAATCATTTACATACTGATTATTTTCAAATTCAATCTTTGAATTTTGAGTGCATCATATCCCTGGAATAGAACTAGAACAGAACACAGAGTCCAGATAGAGGTTTGCTGCTCTCTGTTGGCTGAACAGGAATCTGAACTGTTCACGCTGCTGCTCAAATTAAAATCTTGAACCTTGAAATTGATTTGACTCTTTTTCCAAATATGGAGATAAACATTTCTTTATGACTGAAATGAAAACGAGCCTCCAGCTCCTTTCTACGAGGAGCCATGCACTTTAGAGGCTGGTTAGTTTATTCTCCAATGAAAATATTACAAAACATAATCATATTTGTAAACTGATATGTGTGTATATTTCTATTTTAATGTGTAGAGGTGCGTGTAACATGTATGACCGCACGGTGTCGCTGCTTCACCTCTGAGGCCGAAGGGGGTCAAGTCAACGAGGGTGAGACAGTAACTGACCGGATGGTGGACAACTTTACCTTTCAAAGTAAGATAATAATGAATAATTGTGAATGGATTTAAATTGTTCAAATGAATCCAACAATAATAACAACAACAACAACAGCAACAACTATAATAATACATATAATAATAATGATAATTGTTGTATTATTAATATATGGCACCTTTTAAAACAACATTACAAAGAGGCCAAATAAAACATTATCCTTCTAAAAATAAAAGACAGCAAGTAATACAGTAAAACATCTCAAAATTAGACAATAAATTAAATAAAAGTAAAATACATTTGAGTGTAGAGAGATGACTAAACGTTTAAAAACAGAAAACAATGAAGGGAATCGAACATGTGGGAGAAAACCCGATTGTCTTTTATTCTGAGACCAGCCGGAAGTGGGTGTGTGTCACAGTGAAGTTCCTCCCCTCGGCGGAGAAACGAGCAGGAGGACGTGCAAGCGTCTCTCTCGGGCTGGTGTTGTGTTGTCGAGGAAACTCCCGGGACCGGACATGTCTGCAGGTTCGTGTCTTCATCACCTCCAACCCGCCCGTCTTCATCACACTGCTCCTCCTAAAACACGTGGTTTCTCCTCTTCCTCCTTCTCCTCCTCCTTCTCCTCCTCCTCTTCCTCCTCCTCCTTCTCCTCCTCCTCCTTTGCAGATTGAAAACCCGAAGTGAAGCAAAAACCAAAACCATCAGCAGCAGGAGCCCGCGGACATTTTTAATTAGACCCCGGCCCCGTCTTGGTGTCGAATCCCGCGTCGGCTCCGGCGGTGCACGAGAACCCCGTCATGGCGTTTTTCGTGAAGAAGAAGAAGTTTAAGTTCCAGACGCAACTGACGCTGGAGGAACTGACCGCGGTGCCCTTCGTCAACGGGGTGCTCTTCTGCAAACTGCGGCTGCTGGAGGGAGACTTCGCCGGCACCTCCTCCAGGTAAGACGCGTTTAAACCCACCGGGAAACCCGCTCGAAGAGATGGGTTCGAGTCCCGCGGTCCGTTTAGTGATCAGCACTCCTCCTGTCGAGTCAACCCAGGACTTTAATTGGCTTTAATTGAGCTGAATATTGACATTTTATTAGACTTAATAGAGTTTAAAAGTTGTCTCTCATGTGTCTGATTTCATTAATTTGTCTTCATTTCCCTTTTGAATATTATAAAGATCTAAAAATAGACTTAAATCAGTTCTTTTGGCATCTTTGACAGATTTACGATACAGTTATGGTTGATTCGTAAAGTAAGAGGCAGGAAGATATAGAGTAATAAACTTTTTATTCAACATTCACAGCCTTCACAAAGGGCTTCACAGAGGGTGAAATAAAGCAATAAAGCAAACACCTCATATAAAAGCAATATGATAATATAAACATTAAAATACAGCAATAAAACAGACAAAAGCCAGAAGTTAAAAAACGTTTAAAAAGAGGATACTGAGGTGACAAGTGTCGTAGTGTAATAACTCAGCAGATATACTTTTGAAAAAGATGTTATCAAACCCCTGTGAGCAAGAAATGTAATTGAGGCTTTATATTTTGCAGTTCAATCATAAACTTAACAATAATAAAACTAGAAATACAAAGAAACCCCCATTGTGTTGTGGATGTCTTTGGTTTTTATAAAGAACTAAAAGAGACTAAACAGTTTTGCATCTTTGCTGTAAAGCTTCTGGGGTTTTCGCTCCTCACGGCTCAGACGGCGCCTGAGTCAGATTTAAACGCCGGGTGTTTCCATGCTAAGTGGCCTCATCTGATCCGTCGCCTCCGCTGGACGAAACCAGCTCCCACTGGGGATGTGATCTCCGTCCACTCGCTCGAAACCTCCCTTGAACAAACCCTCCACTCTGAAACTCGGATGCGATGGACTTTCGTTTGTTTCCTGGACGTTTCATCTCCTCACTGGCGTCACGTATCTCCAGACTCTCCTCCTTTGACCTTGATAACATCCGCCACTTTCATCTCCTCTCCCTTCCTTGTCTTTGATGAGATTACACATCCGTGACTTCAGATGTCTGTTCCAGATGTTTACGTTTTTGTGTAAAAGGTTAAAGACGGGACACGCGCTGCCTACATGGAGTCCGTCTGACCTCCGTTACCTCGTTACACCTGTGAACTAACAGCGGCTGAAAGAGTCTCCAGGCTGAAGCAGCTGGAGATCGTCTCACCATCGCTTCATCGTGGTGTTTCTTTTTATTCCAGTGTCTCTTCTCCTCTTCACGCTCTTTTTGCTTTACAGCCTCTTCAGCAGGTCGAGGCTTTATACTGTCAGACAGCAAAGTGTTGAGTTGGCAGAGAATCTCCCAAACGGCCGTTCAGGATGGACCTGATGTCCACGGGTCTGGTTCTTGATCAGGGCTTAGAAAAGATGCTCCACTTCCAACTGTGAGTGTGTGTGTGTGTGTGTGTGTGTGTGTGTGTGTGTGTGTGTGTGTGTGTGTGTGTGTGTGTGTGTGTGTGTGTGTGTGTGTGTGTGTGTGTGTGTGTGTGTGTGTGTGTGTGTGTGTGTGTGTGTGTGTGGAGTTAAACATGAGTGAAGTGAGTTTGTGGTTGATGGTAAAATGTCTTATTCAACACCCTCCCCCCCCTCCCTCCCTATGCTTGCTTTCCCTTTTCTTTTATTGAGTCTCGCCCCCACACCCAGTTTGTGTGGGTCTGTTAAACTTTAAATCCATGAGGCTGACAGACTGCGTACGTGGGAGAATGTTTTATTTCTCCTGCGTCCTCAGTTGAACGCAGATCAAACTCTTTGGAAGAGCTCGACCTCCCTGCTCTCACGTAGTCTTGTGGAAGGGAAAGTAAACACACACCGGACAGATCAGGATCATCTCCATCGGGTTTCTGTTTTCTTTCATCAGCGAGCAAAGAGAAGATCAGAGTTTTAGCCCAAATCTAGATTTTATTCGTGTTTTCTTGTTGTCGTGGAACATTTAGTTTGTTTTGTGTCTCTACCTCATTGTGTTCCTGATAAATAAAGTGCTCATCGTCAATCCCCAGAACTCCCGACCATGTCCTCCAGTTTCCTCTTGTGAAATATTTCCCTGCATGAGCTCATTAGTTTAAAGTTTCTTGGTTTGACATCAACGTTTGACCCTTTGTCGCGTCCAGATGTAAAAACGATGTGGATCTCTGGGTTTGGGCCTCTGAGGTTCGGGACACGATCCAGAGAAACACAGCAGCCTCGTAAAAACACAGAATCTCAGATCAGCTGAGAAACCACAAACTTGAGTTTCTCCTCCCTCTCCGTCTGAGGTCCTGTCCTCGGCGACGCTCGGCTCTCTCCGGGGTCGCCCTGCTCTCTGGAGGTTATGTAACAGATCCACCCTCCCCATCGCAGTTATCATCTCTGTGACTGGGAACAAGGGGCCTCTCAGAGGCGGAGGCGATGGCGCGGGGAGGCTCCCGCCGCAGCCGACCCAGATTGAGTTACGGCACAGATCTGACAGACCCAGTCTTTGTGTGGGGGCCGGGCCTTGTTGTGGTCGATGTGCACTTGCATCACATGCTGCAAATGTGACCGTCCAGCTCACTGACCCACACGTTGGGACCATTACTGTTTGACCTCTCGGAAATCTGCCGATCATCGACGTGACGGAGGCTCAGTAGAAACATCTGGAAAACATCATTCCCCTCGTCGCTCGTGGCAGATGTTGTGTAAACTCACAGGGCCGCTGAGAGACATCAGTGTTTTTTGGGAAGTGATGTGTTTAACTGTGTTTCGCCGTCTCGAGTGTTTGTCTTCTCGTTCATGGAAAGGGACTTGAGGACAAATACAGTATATTGAGGACTGATATAAATAGCAGACCCTGGTTCAGACACAGTTGTCTCGTCTTTGATGATGTGACTGACTTAATGGACGCTGTCGCCACAGAGACAGAAGACATTTGTCCCTGTGGCTGAACTTGTGGTTTTTACAGTTGTAGTGATATAACATTGAGCTGTGCTGTTTTACATCCTTTAAAAAAACTATTTTAATAACTAACTCACTCTTGTTAATTGGATATTAACTGTTGCTTGTTTTGCGTTAAAGGTTGAGAACTTCAGAAGTTGTTTGAAACCCTCTGAACCCCTTGAATTGGTTCCATGTGTTTTGGATGTAATTGCTCACAGCGTTTGTTGGGTCTGATGCTTTTCTTGTCATTAGGCATTTTTGTGTTTCTTGCAGGATGAATCCATTTTAGATTGAGAGTGTGTTTTCGTGCCGGTTCACGTCCCGAAGCTTTTCATACCCTGCAGAGCGGTTAGTTCACAGATGGTTAAACAAGTTAGTTGTTGAGCCGTCTGTCTGTCGACCGATTAGAGGCGTAGATTGTGAGGCTGATGGTATCTGTCATGTTGCGTCCTCGTTGCTGTTTGTGCTTTCTTGTTTTTTACTCGAGTCATGCATCTTTTAGGAAGCTGTGGGAGCTCAACTTGTGTTGCAGAGATCATACCTGTGACCCTCTCGGTGGCCACATCCTCCGCGTCACAGCAGCATGACTGGACTGACATTTCGAAAGCTTGTTTTAAAATGCGGCAGCCAACTGTGTCCTTCTATTGCTCAATGACGATTTCAACCTTCTTGGGCCAAACGATCCCAGCGACGAAGCTAACAAGCTAGATATGCTGGGAAAGTGCAGCAGCTCCGAGAAGCCAATGGTAAAGCACAAGCTGGGGAGGCAGATAGGACTGTGGAGCAGATGGTCTCATCCCGGCTCAGCCTTCACGATCCATCCAGTACATCGAGTCCTCCAAAGGATGCGGCCCCAGACGTGTTCCTGTGCGTGAACCCTGTATCTGTGTGTGTGTCTGTGTGTGTGTGTCTGTGTGTGTCTGTGTGTGTGTGTGTGTGTGTGTGTGTGTGTGGACTCCTCAAGGCGTGTTTTTGATCAGCGTAAGAAACTAAATTGAACCAAATCCCTCAGACACTCAAGTAAACTTCCCTGCAGCTGTTCCGTCTTCATGGAGCACAGATCCGAAAGAAGACTCAGTCACAGCACATTTATCTTTAGTAACAGAGCATCAGTGTAAAGTATCAGAAGCGATATGGACATTGGAAAACACCCCCACTGCCTCCGTCCAGTCAGATCATGTGGTTTTCACTCCAGATGGTCTCTGTCCTCATTTTGGCAGAGAAACATTTTCACTGCAGCACGATTTCCGCCTTTTTATCGGCCACGTCTTGTTTGTAGTGTCACGTTTACATTTTGGACATTCAGATCATCTCTTATCCACATACTCCTCCGGACATTTCCATACCACCGCGCGAAGGCCAGTTGTGAAAAGAGCGAAGACACAACTACTACAACCCGACTGCCCGAGGGAGGGAGAATGAGGATTTCTGTATTTGTAAAGCCCCAACAAAAAAAAAGCAGGAATGTTGGATCAGTAGGAGGCTGAGCGCGGCTGAGAGGACGAGGTGGTCGGGTTCAGAGAGGCAGAGGTGAAAGTCTGAGGGAAGCATGCGGCTGTTACAGGCAGCGAGCGTCTCTGATGTGGCAACGTGGACAGATTGTGTTAATTTCCTGTTCTGATGATGATTTAGCGTTAGCACACACACACATGCACACACCAGACTTTCACATATTTAGAAAGAAGCTTTACACAGTTTTAGAAGAGCTGCCTCTAACACCATTATGTATTTAATTATTTAGAATAAGTAACCATGCAAAGAAATGTTTGACATTATTGTTTCAGAGGGTGAACGTGGCTAAAAGCATTTAGGACCAGTAGATCTCCTTCACTTGGCACTTTTGTTCTTGATTCCTTATTTGTAAGCAACTGTTCGGTGTCGTGTTTTCAGAGAGTGTCGGTGTCGGCTTTCCCGGTAGGCCCGGTTCAGGATGCAGTTCCCGGGCCTCTCAGGAGAACCAGGAACTCTCGGGTGGAGTTGGCAGAGCTGCTTCCTGAACCGTCTGTGGTCGGGCGTCAGCAGCACTTCACTGGTTCGAGTGGTTGTAAACGGCCTTGTTCAAACTTTTTGGTGACCCCCCCCCTTCTTCTTTGTACTGTTCAACAAGAGTAATGACTAATGCTGGAGATGATGATGATGAAGATGGTGGTTTTTCTCTCTGCCAGGAACTTCGTGGTTACAGGGAACCCCCCCTTCTGGGACCCGGTCGGCTCTTGAGGGCTGAAACGAACAGCGTGTTCTGCTCAGTCTGCGTCACATCGGGAGGTTCACACGTTCCACTCGTCTGCAGTTGGCCCGTGGCAGACATGTTGCACGGAGCAGTTGAGAGAGTGAACGTCACTTTGACGCTCGCAGCTGCAAAAAGCATAAATCCGGCGTTTTGAGTTCACCACGTAAAACTATCTTTGTATCTGTTGTGGATTATGATGAAAACAAACAGGACGACTCGTCACGTCTTTTCTCTCAAACTGAATTTTTACCTCCACTTTTATTTTCATTTTACACATTTAAAACAGTGTAAATGGTTTTCTGTTTTTATTAAAAAAATGAAAAAAAAATGTGGGAAGGGTTGGAGAAATATATTCTTTAAATGTTTTTTTCCCCCACTACATTTAAACATTTTATTTACAAACAAATTAATTGATTATATCTTAACTTTTATCGGTTTATATACCTTTATACCTTTTTATAATTTATCATTAACCTTCAATTTAATTTGACTTGTAGCTTGGACTCAAAAGTTTAAAATTATACAGTATCACATGAAGAAAAGGCCAATCAGCCACCACTCCTCTGTGGGAACAAGTGGATGTGCAACCTGATCGTCGAGTGGTTGAGACGCAGACGTGCGAGCCCCCGACTTGGCCTCCACATCGTTGCCCGACGACCTTTCCCCACGTTTCCTGTCAACATGGGAAACCGTCTCTGATCTGAGAGTTTTTCCAAACCGATGGAATTCATTTCATGTTGTTTTTTGAGCCGAACAATGTGACACTGTGAGCGAGAGCTGTCGCTTTGTTTTTCACCTGGTCCAGAGCTCTTAGGATCGAGAGAGAGGAGGATAGAGCCCGGTGACAGGAGGAGGAAGGAGGAAGTCCAGAGAGGAGGACAGAGCCCAGTGACGGAAGGAGGAAGGAGGAAGTCCAGAGAGGAGGACAGAGCCCAGTGACGGAAGGAGGAAGGAGGAAGTCCAGAGAGGAGGAAGGAGGAAGTCCAGAGGAGGAAGGAGGAAGTCCAGAGAGGAGGGACCTCTTTGTGGAGGGAGAGTTAGAACATCGACCGGACGAGCGGATTCTCAACAGCTGTTTCCTGTTTTCCTCTCACCTCACCAGCCCTTTAGCGTTCTGGTGGGATGTGAGGGAGGGGAGGTGTGTGGATGGGCTGTGTGGGGGGGGGGGGGGGGGATGATTCCTCTGGTATCGGGCCAGGTGATTTTGAAATGAACTCCCTCCTTTCGGTGGAACACGTAGTCAGAGCTTCTCTCTCTCCGAGGCGGAGCTCCTGTGTTTTATCCGTCTGAGTTTTCCTTTTCGCACAAAGTGAATATAAAATTAAATCCTGTGATTAAACGCCAAACAGAGATTAGGACCCAACGATCTTCCCATGAAGGAAGAGTGTCTGTTAACCTTGTTCTCCTCACTCTGCTGACATTGACCCGTCTCCTCAGACATCACTGTGAGATAATCAGCGTTATTTTGACTTGACAAAGCTCCTCTTGTGCCGCAGACGACATCATATCCACAGTCTTCACGGCCACGGCAGATTTACACCGACCTCAAATGTGTGAAATTGTTGGTTCTCCATAACGTCTTCCATACAAGTTACACAACATGTTGTTTGTTTTGATGGAAACTGGAACCCTTTCAAGCGTTTTTTTTTATTCGTGTGGCACATTTACAGTGAAGTTGATCAATGCAGGGGCGGAGGATGGAACACACGGTTGTTTTAAGGTCACGACTGGTGGCGAGGATCGACCCCGTGACCTCTTTGGGGACGGGGGGGGGAACATCCCCGTGACTCCTCGCCCCTCCTGCTGCTGACTGGTGCGTCCTGACGTCACCCTCCCCTGTGCAGGGTCTGTCTGCTTCCTCAGCACTCTGCTGTCGGGGCTGTTTATCTGAGCCCTCGATTCGACCCGGCCCGGCCAGGCCTGCTGTTTGTGTTTCTGCTGTGACCGGGGGGGCCCCCAGGAGCCACGCAGCCAGGATGGGAGATAAGGATCCCGTACTGCTGCATTGCTGACATGTTAAGTCATCACATGGTGGGGGGGGGGGGGGCAGCTCGAATCAGGGCCTTCATATTTACACTTCGGCCTTTCAGCTGAGGGACGAGCCACAACTGTGGTTCTTCTTCTTCTTCGGTCTGAATCGTGCTGCAGGAGTTTATTTAGTTGCGTTTGCTTCGTGTAGCTTCAGTTCCCCCCCCCCCCCCCCCCCCCCGTTAGAATCAGCTGGTTTACAGAGCAACTCGCACTCGGACTCGGCTTCTTCTTCAGACTTTAGTTAAACTCATCGTTTTGAAGCCAGATTGAAGATTTTTTTATTTGGCTGCAGGAAGAAAATCAAAACAAATCTGATTCCAGTTCCTGTAACTTTTAGCAGCTGGAGGAGAAACGGGAGAGAGTCTGAAGCAATGATTTTAATTCCCAGGAGGAATTATTTCACTTTTTTTGTTAAGTGGAAACTTATTCTTCCATACGTGCTTCATATCTCTGTCGTGGTGGCTTTGTTGGAAGGTCCTTTTCTACTCAGTTCAACTGTACTTTAATAACGCAGGTCAGAATTCAGCTACCAGCATTGGGGCGTTTCCACCTACACAACAGTTTGACTTTACTCCAGAAGTCTAAACTTTAGGGGAGGCTCGGAGGAGAGACAGTTATCACATGAACTCTCTCCTCTCTGCGAAACCGACTCTTAGAGATTCACTCTTTAAGATTTACTTGCTCTTAACAACTCAGAATTGTCAATTGGCACAAATCTACGAAAGGTCCGAGGCAAAGATCCTACTTGAGAGGTTCAGGTGCAATTTAATTTAACTGATATTGTAGGAATTGGGGGGGAACCTCCGGCCCCTGGGCTCTAGATAAGTATGATTTCTATCCTGCGATGTTATGAGAACTGAACTGATTTGAAAGCAGCTCTCCTCCCCCTGCTCCGGGCTCTGGTAGGATACGTCTTCCAGTCGTTGCGTTTCATTACCTCTCCCCTCGTTTCCTGACTGCATCTCCACAAATAATAATCTGAAGAAGAACTCCATCTCATTTCTCCCCCCCCCCCCCCCTCCTCTGTATTGGCTCATAAATCCTCTCTTCCTCAACTCTCATATAGTCCGATGAATATTTAGTTCCATCGCATATTTGCCCCGGAACCGCCTTTTGAATCTCGTCCCCGTTTCTCTAACTTGCGTGTAATTGCTCATGATGCAGGAATTTGTGCTCGTTCTATTTTTGTAACGTGATTACATTAACTCGTAAAGCTTCAGGGGAGAAGTCGGCCTCGCTACAGACTCTTGTCTCTGAAGTGTGTTTTCGGTTTGTGGTTCCGAGTCTGAGATCATTGTTGGATGTCCTCTCGTTGGGGGGGATTGTTTTTCGACACAGCTGATTTAGTTTTTAAAGAACATTTAACAGTTAAGTAACAACGAATCGGACCCAGACGATCTCCTGAGCCGCTACGCCCCCAGGGGGAAAAAAAATCTGATTTGACTGTTATTGTCATCTGTTTGGAAATGTTTGTTTGTTTGGACGCAGCAGTTTCTCATTTGGTTCAACTGTGCAGTGTAATGAAAGCACTGGCTGCAGGACGGGGAACAGGACACGCACAATCACGGTCTTTGTGTTGTTCCTCATGTCGGAGCTCAGTCCTCTGTCACTGAGAGGCTGCTGCAGAAGAGCTGCTGCAGAAGAGCTGCTGCAGAAGAGCTGCTGCAGAAGAGCTGCTGCAGAAGAGCTGCTTGTGCAAGTGAAGTCTTAACACAGCGTTAAATTCCCCAAATCCCAAATGTGGTGCAGACCAGAAAGAATTCAGAGAAATGATTTTGAAAGAAAGCGGTGATTGGTAGACTCAAGCATCCCAGAGACTCCTCTGAACTCTAACTAAAGATGGACGACACGTCTCACTTATTCCCATTGTATACCAATGAAGCTAAAATATCCCCTGTGCAGGTACCGCCATCTTGCACTTTTAACAATCAAGTTATTAGGCAACAGTAGTGATCATGGAGTGGAGCCGCTGCATGTTTGGACCGTGTCCCATCTGCTAACGTGGAGGAGACAGGGTTTACGGCCTATACCGCAGCCAGCCACCAGGGGATGGATCCACGTAGTGTTGCCTCTTTAACGTCGTTCAACAATCCAGTTCTTGGTCTTCAGTGTCAACAGTAGCCTCACTTGTTAAATATGCAGCCTTTGCCCTTGCACCTCGACTTTTCCTTTCCATATCAGAGTTGTGTTTTAATAAAAGAGGGATAACTTCTCCGTGACGCTGGGTGTAAGCTGACAAAACACGACTGGTGTACACGTTGTAAGCGGGCTTCCTGATCCAGTGTCGGGTTTAATCTGGAGCAGATCAGACTGGAAACAGTTGTTTTGATAACACGTGTGAAACAGAGCCCGGGATACAAGCTGTACCGAGGGATTTCTGTAACGTGTCGCACCCCAGCCGCCTCCTGCACAGAAAGAAATAACACCGAGGATTAAAAAGAGGTGCAAAGGTTGCAGGTGAGAAGCAAACGTCCGGGGGGCTTATAAAAAACGTCCGAGGCTGAAAGGGAGAGTGTTGGTACGAGCGTCTCCCTCCTCCTCCGAGCCGCTGGCCGAGCGTTGGTGGATTCGAGGAGTGTGAGGTTTCCATGGAGCCTGAACAAAGCCATCTGGACTGAGGAATGTGGTGTGGGAACGCTCGCCATTACACACTGGAGAACCGAGAGCGTGCAGGGGGGGGTTCTGATAAGAGCGGAGAGAGAGAGAGAGAGTGTGTCTGCACGGGCTTTTGAGTTTCTGCTCTTCTGAGAACCTCACTTGTTTCCAGGGACTGATGCAGGAGGACATGTTCACCTCCTCTCACACCCACGTGTCCGTTCAGGGACGAGAGATGTGAATGTTTACAACATGACTCAGTGTTTTTTGTGTGTTTTGAATCTTGTTCTAAATCCACAAACAGGATTTTTTAGGGTTAGGGGTTAGATTAATTTCATTTGTCTGGAGTATTATTGGATTAAATAAAGAAAACAGAACAAAGCCTTGTGCGGTTAGGAGGAGGAAGGGAAACTAGTGCTTGTTTGCATCAGGGATCGATGTATCAGCCATTTGCTGTTTGTCAATTAGTCTTAAAATGTTCAAATTAACAACACGATGCAGATTATTATTCTAAGAAATTTAAAGGACTTTTCAAATTGATCACTTTGCCTGAACAACAGCACAAAAACACCCAAATGTTCAATTTACACAGCAATTGAAAGGTGTAACCAATGATTGCTTAGAGCACATGATAATATTTTATTAAAATACTAATATTATTTGTATTTTTAGTTTTCTGTTGATTCACTACTTGGTTGAATGGCAGATCATTTTAGCTCAGAACCAGTCTCGTACCTACACAACCAAAGGTCTCCTCAATGGGGAATATTTAATAAAACCCATAAAGGCACAGGATGTTAATCGTAAAAAGTGTAAATATCAGAACAGCTCAACTGGAAGTCGTTCAGCGTCGACGTGTTTTCCCAGAAAAGTGTTCAAAATGAAAATGAGGTGATGGGAGGAGAGAGAGAGGAGGAAGGAAGGAAACGAAGTGGGAAGAATCACACAACAGAGAAACGGTGATGATGGTGAATTAGACGAGAGGGGGGGGGGAGGGGGAGTGCGAGGAGCAGCTGCTAGTTTGTACTTCACAATGTGTGCGTCTTTGTGCGTCTGTTGTTGTGCACGACGGGTCGTTTGCACCGTCTGCCCCGAGACCCGAAACCCTGAGAACTGCCTCGTGTGCGTTGAGGTTACTGTAGGAACAATGTTAAGAGTCAAATCACGTTTATTAAAAACAGAAGAAGAAGAAGAAGAAGTGCTGTACAATCATAACAAAGAAAACAGGAATAGATGAGTTTCTGTTTGAACCAAAGCCCAGCGTGACGCTCCTCTGTGAAACCCGGTGAAAGAGGCGTCCTGCAGTTTAACTGCCGGCTCAGCTGATCCACGTCTGCTCATCACGGCGCTGAGCGGAGGAGAAACGTTCCCGTGGGACCGGCAGAACATTTACCCCAAATTGCGGTGCTCTTTAACTGGACCGGCATTTAACTGAATGACCGTGATTTAGTCAGACAAACGTTTTTAAAAGAGCAGTGTGGATTCTCATATTTTAGAAATGATGACGATTTCCTGTTCTTGTCCGTAATTGGCACGTAGCGTTGTATCGTACGACTACTAAGCTTTTTTTGTTTTTGGACGTCTCCCTGTTTTTAGCACCAGAGGAATTTATAATTAACTTCAAATAACACAGTGAAACACTCCCTGTCAGCTGCTGTGGCCCCGACGGGAATATACAACTACTCCAACGTGTTGTTTTCTCAAAGGATAAACATGTCAGAGTTGTTTTATAGACTTTTTCATATCTTTAAAACAAGACCGTCATTTGTACTTTTTTAGATCTGAAGGCTGCGCACACACAGTGTTTGTGAATCTGCGAGGCCGAGGTTTTATTATCTAATAATATTTGAGAGACGACATTATTCAAATGTCAAAGAGGTTGTGAGACGTTTGTTTTTTGCGGTTCCCTAAATCCAGGATCTTTAAGTTGAACCCACAGCTCGAACCCCGGAGATGAAGCCAATTATCTAATTAGACCAAGAAAAATCCTCGTATGCAATTTATGTGAATCAGTTTATGTATTTTATTTAAATAACAGATTGTTGGATCTGTTTTTTTCAGCTCTAAACAAGTGTTGTGTTATTGTAAAGACGTGTGTGGCTGCATGAAATCAGATTTTGAAGGGAGAGTGTTTTGGGAACATGATGAATATCACACGTCATATGTTCTTTGTTATTAAGCAATTTGGGATGTTTCCTCATTCTTCCTTCTCGTGCTGCCGCGGTGTCTCTGTGACATTTCGTCTGGAATTCGTTGAGCTGCCTTCTGTCACGTCAGCTTTTGTTTTTCGGGGACAAGCGGATCAGTGACCTGCTCAGTGTGTTTTTTACACAGACCTCTTGTTTTCCCACCAGCGAACCAGGATGCATGGACACTTAAAGCTTTTCCACTGACACTCGCAGTGTTTTCTCAGAAGCTGGGAGACCATTGTGCACTGGTTTCCTCGAGAGGTTTGCTCTTCTCGGCGAAGCAGGAGGGGGGGAAACTCCCCGGAGACAAACCAGTTGACACGATGAAGAGAACGACTGCTTCATCTACCTGCTAGAGAAACTGCCATGTGAGTCAGAGGCTCTGGGAATCAGCTGTGTTCGTTTTTTGGGAAAAACTTGCTCACAACATGTTTGCTCTGATAGACGTGATCCCCAGTGGACACGCTGGTCATGAGGCGGTGAGACAGAGATGACATAACTGGAAAAAGCGTGCTGTTCTGAAGTCGGGAGGCTGGAGCGAATCAAAATTAGAAGTGGCCAAGTCTTGAGAATGTTTGGGTTGGACCTTAAAGTCAAGAAGAGTTGAGGGGGGAAACTGAACAGGCGATTTGAGGTTAATGTCTTAGAACCAGAGGAATCATATTCTCATTATCTCAAATCCACGTTTCAAGCAGAATAACAAACTATTATTCATGTGTTGTTTTCTTTCCTCCCTCTTACAGACAGGAGGTTCAAGAAAACTGCGTTCGCTGGAGGAAGAGGTTCACGTTCGTGTCGAAGATGAGCGCCAACCCCCACACGGGAGTCCTGGACCCGTCCGTGTGCAGAGTGTCAGTCAGGAAGGTACGATTCCACAGCGTCTGCAGATAAACTCAAGTCAATACTCACTGTCTCACACGGGCTGGGGATCGAACCCCCGATGATTAGAAAACCACCCGTCTGTTGAGTGGGAGCACATCCATCAACCGTCATGACTCCGGAGCAGTTCTGGATATACCAGAGTCCACTCGTCCATTGTTTTTAGAGACAAGAAAACAAGGGGAAGATGCCATCGGGTCGTTATTAATATGTACTATGTATTATTAATGTACTTTAAAGACATTGTACGGGCTCGGTTCTTAGATTCACGTACTCGCTGATGTCCGAACTGGCATTTTCCCAGTATTGGAGCAATTTCTAATGCTGGTATCGGAACATCTCTTGTTTCAATGCCCTACAAATGTTCAATGCACTATTATATAAGACCAAGAGAAGATTAATAAGCTATTCATCTGTTTTAAAGGGCTGTATTACCATGTAAACAGATTCTTTGCCTAAACTTAGAAGGACATAACTGTCCTTTGGAATCCGTTTGATCCCCGTCACGTGAACGAACCTCAGAGTTCATCCGGAGCGTTCCTCACGGACGCCTCCCTGTGTGGGCGCGGCCTCGGTGCCGGGCTCAGGAACCATGAGCGTGGTCCCTGGGCGCGGCCTCGGTGCCGGGCTCAGGAACCATGAGCCTGGTCCCGGTCTGTAATTTCCACTCTGTCGCTGGAAGCCTATAATTGGAGGCCTCTCTAATATAAAAGTTGGATCAGTTGAATCACTGGGTTTTCATTCATGTCTTCCTGTTTTCCCTGCAGGAACTCAAAGGAGGAAAAGCATATACGAAGGTAAGGGCCCGTGTCTCCGCCCCCCCGACCGCCTCACCTCTCACGTTCATAAACACTTGAGCGTGTGTCTGTCGCTGTACGTCTCCGATGCCGTGTCATGTAAATATTAGCATTTGTCACAGCACAAATCACAAACCTGTTCACCCACGTTCCACGTTTGCCCGGAATCTGCAAAACATCCTGCCAACACCTCTCGAGCCGAAACGGTGAGGCCCCCCCCCCCCCCCGATGAGTCACGTCTCCTGAATGAAGCTCGAAGGTCAAACTCCTCGTGGAGGTGAACCTTTGTGGCTCCGTGGAACGTCGCTGCCCAACAGGAACCGTTTCCTCTGTTTTCACCCGTTCTCTGTTTAGATTCCCCTCAGGCTAATTTTACCTCGCTTCCCTCCTTAGAAGTCGGTTTCCTTAAATACACACCTATGAAAACAGGAGCCCCCTAAAGAAAGGGAAACCTGGGAGGAGGAAGAATGGGAACCTTTCTCTTGAGAGATGCACGTTTAATTTAAAATAACAACGCGGACAAAGGCCGTTCCCACGTAGAAATAAGCTGCGTGGAGATAAAGCTCCTGCAGACGGACACTCATCTGTTATCTGAGGCTGAGGAGAAACTCACACTTAGCAGGTCAGAGGTTTCCAAACGTACTGAAAGTGTCACATACTAAGAATAATGTGATTTAAACTCACAAGGTCATATTAGTGACTCGGCAGATCACAGACCTCGTCTCCTTGAATCCAATCAGGCTGCACCAAAGCACACACACACTGTTAGACATCTGGAATGGGCCTGATTTCTCTTTTCATCCAGATCAGTGAATTCTTACCAGGGAATCTGAAAAAACAGATTTCAATGTTAAAGACGGTGATTTGAAAAAGTCCTGGATCCGCCCCCTGATCCAGATCCACACCAGAATCTACCAGGTTCTTTCCTTTTCGCACAATCTTGTTAGTCTCTCCAGAAGTAACCATATTTGGAGGAGCGGGGGGGGGGGGAGCCTGACTGAGAGCTTGTACTCTCTGCAATACACGCGGTGCTTTATCGTCTATTCAACTCTAAACTGTAAAAATACAGGTTTCACATCTTCGCCTGACGTTCGATGTTTAGACCGACGTCTTCAAAAGCTCGTGAGCGTCAGGAACCTGAATGTTTCTCGTGGGCTAATTGAAGGGTGTTGCAGAAGATCCTCCGTCACATCGGCGGGTCTAGAATTAACCCAAACGTCCCCTCTCCCTCCCCCTCCCCCTCCCCCTCAGCTGGGCTTCACGGACCTCAACATGGCGGAGTTCGCTGGCTCCGGCTCCACCGTGCGCTGCTGCCTGCTGGAGGGATACGACACCAAGAACACGCGGCAGGACAACTCCATACTGAAGGCAAGGAGCTGGGCAGTGGGGGGGAATGAGACCCTTGTGGGATAAACAAGAATTTGAATGTGTAATAAATTCACCAGGTCCCGGAGCCTGAAGCCGGCTCGATCATTAACTCTGGACCTTTGACCTCTGACCTCTGACCTTTTCATTGATTGCTTCCACTCCGCAAATTGAATCTGAAGCGACGGGAGTTGAAAGGTTGATGTGGGTCTGAATTCTTTTCTACTTTTAAACATATATATATATACTTTTATTTCTTACAGGTGATCATCGGGATGACCCTGCTGTCTGGAGATCCGTGTTTTAAAACGTGAGTAGTTCAAATCTGGACTGTGTGTGGTGTGGTGTGGTGTGTGTGTGTGTGTGTGGTGTGTGGTGTGTGTGTGTGTGTGTGTGTGTGTGTGTGTGTGTGTGTGTGTGTGTGTGTGTGTGTGTGTGTGTGTGTGTGTGTGTACACGTCACAGGGATTTGTGATTGGGTTTTTAACCCTTTGAGCTCTTCAGTCCGTGAGAATCTTCAAAATGCTTCATATCTCTCATGTCCCAATAGCCTAAGATAAAAGATTATTTAAGTCAATAGACCGAATGAGATGAGATCGATTTAAAAAAAAAAAAAGGAAGATGGAAACAAGCCGGCAGTGCAACGTGTTCAGAGGGTTGAGCTCTTTTATTTCTTTATTGCTTCGTCTCTCATTTGTTTTTCATTGTTTAAACAATTAGAAGAAATATCTGGATTTTAAACCAGTAACTAAGATTCAAATAATCATTCCCAACTTTATAAACGACAGATTTCCTCAGTTGCTGCTCCGCTGTGTTGTCAAATGAACAGCGTGTGTCTTTGTGTGTTTTAAACTTTATGAATGAATGAATCTCAATTTGTCTTCCCCTGTTTTTAAGAAGTTAAATTTGTCCGTAACAGTTCAATGTCAAGCGTCACGCGTCACGCGTCCTTCATGTATATTTACAACCTGTTGACCGGATTGTTTAACGTGTTACGTGTTCGTGCTCGTCCGTCCTTCGTTGCTGCGGCGACTCTGTTTACTGTCGGTCGATAAAAATGAATCTTATCTGTGTGTGTGTGTCGAGTGAAGCCGAGCTGCAGCTTTGTGCTTCGTTTAATCTGTTCCATGCTGATAAGTGGTGTGTTTGTTTTCCCCCCCCCCCCTGCAGGCCTCCCAGCACAGCGAAGTCCATTTCCATCTCAGGACGAGAACACACCCTGCAGCTGGACTGCAAGGGGGAGGGAACGGCCGAGCCTGGGCCCACCGGGGGGGTTTCACAGGGCCGCTCCGCCAAGCCTCGACCCTCCATCGTCAACTCAGGTAGACTGTGGACGGGATTGTGTCACGTTTAGGATCTGGGTCCAAACGGACTGAATAACTTTGCTCAGGCCAGTGGCTCCAGTACTGACCCACTGCAAGACCAGTACACACATGGCCGGGGGGGAAGTGTGAGGGGAATGTGAAGTGGAAACAATCTGGAGCGATGACCCAACAACTGATTCTTATCTGGAAAGAGAAGAGAAACACACGATGCTCACGGAGCCAGAAGATCAGTCATAGACCAAAATAAGACAAAGCCTTTGTTGTGTCTTTAGTGTCTGAAAGACTAAAGTTTGTAATATTAAAGTGTAGATATCAAAATATTAAAGTATTTGAATGTTAAACTTTCAGCTTCGCCAGAATAGATTTGATTGAGCGATTCGAAAAGGATTTAAATATCATTTGCTGCTTTTCAGAATCAACAACAATCAAATTAAATCACAACAATGAAATGTTAATGAATCGTGATTTTCAGATGAAGTTTAGATGGAGAACAGATCAAATATTGTCACGTCAAGTGTGTTTGAAATCACTTCACCTGCTTTTAGAAGATTTAAATGTGATAAATCTGTCTGGATCTGGACCCAGTCTTTCAGATCTGGGTCCAACCTGCACCCCTCCCCCCCTCAGCCAGATGTGTTTCACATCTTCAGCCCAAATGTTCTGGGAGAAGTTCTTAAAAAATGTTCCTCAGATGGAAAATTAAAACAAACCCTGTTATTGTTCCAACTTGGAAAGAGGAGAGACAGAGGTTACTGATTGGCTTGAGTGAAAACCCTCCGACTCCCTAACTGCCGCTTATTGTTCTGCTAAATCGTGAAGAAGAACCAAATCCGCATGAAGTGGTAACATCTGTGTTGCCCTTCCTTCTTCGCCTCCAGGTCTCCTCGATGAATCCGAGGTGAATCATCAGTCTGGTTCTGCTGAAGTCTTCCAGTCCGGTCACTCCCGTAACTCCAGCTACGCCAGCCAGCAGAGCAGGATCTCAGGTCCGTCCAAGCTTTCCTGGGATGTGTTTTTATTCAAATTATCAGCGGTGTGCCGTCTAACTTTCTCTGTGTTTGTTCTTTCTAACACAACCAAACCCCCGACCTGTGACGTCCTCTCACGTCTCTTGTGATGATCCCTGCAGGCTACAGCACGGAGCACTCCTGCTCCTCCAGCCTGTCGGACCTCACCCACCGCAGGAACGCCTCCACGGGGAGCAGCACCTCCGGGTGCCTGGGCTTCACCGCCGACACGCCCACAGAGGGCGACAAGGACGCCGGACGTCCTGAGAGACCCCCGAGACCCCCGCGGCCCGTCTTACCCCTCAACAGGCTCTCCAGGTACACAGGATTCATATTCATCTTTATTTAGATCCAATAAAAAGGACACATCTGTTCTAACGCCATCGTTCCTCCTCCTCTTCTTCTCGTTTTGGTCCTTCAGGAGGAAGCAGGACTCGGTGGAGACTCACCCTTCTTGGGTAAATGACACTCGAATGGATGCCGACGACATCGTGGAGCAAATCGTCCAAAGCCAAAACTTTGCAGATGTCAACAACACTGAAGGTAAATCGATAAGGACTCTGGTGTTTTGTGTGTTTGGAAAGTTTCTGAGAAGCTGTTTAACCGTTCAGAAATCAGTTTCAGCTCCTTTAAGGGGAAAACGTTGTGTCGTTGTCGCGCCTCGTTTCTGTTTCTGTGAGACGCAGAAGAGGAACGCTCGACAGGGATCTTCACAAAGAGCTCCTGCCAGAGGACGATGTCGTTTCAAGAGGCTCTGCGGGAAACGCAGTCTTAATTTAGATAAATACCAGCAGAGGTGATATCACTGCTGGGACTCTCGCTGCTCGACGCGGCCCGGTTGTTTATATTGAGTCGGTTCACGTGAAGGTTTAGATGTCAGCGTCACCATGTTTGGACCGGCCCTGCTCCACTTTCTCAGCGTCTGGGTTCTGTCACCTTGTTTTGTATTGTCGGCGTGTTGTCAGCCGTCTGGTTTCCGTCGACGGCCGCTGACCTGGTGTCTGTGCTTCTGCCTTTCAGACAGTAACCTGCGTCTGTTCGTGAACAGAGACGGAACCACGGCGCTCAGCGGCATCAGGCTCGGAAACAGGTGAGACTCTCGGCTCCTCGCCACTTCCTGTGTCTCTCACCACTTCCTCCTGTCTGCGTGTCGCTCTCTCTGTTCTTCTTTTCTCACTTTCATTTTAACTGTACACAGATTGGTCTTTAGTAACATTTACTACTCAAGAGGCAGAAATAACTGGAACGAGGTTATGATTAGAGAAGGAAAACCTGCAGTGCAGACTGGTCAGCTGACGTGAAACTTTGAAGCATGCGTCTTCCTCATTTGTGGAGGACGGCGGCTCTTTGTTAAATAATCCAATTCCCCATTTGCACAAACTGTATTTTCAATATGTTCCGGTTACACGTATATCTTTCATTTTCAACAGAACAACAAATCTGTTCTGCAGGAAAATCTGATTATTTGGAAAGAATCAAAAATGCTTTTGCTGCAGGACCGATTCGTTTAGTGCATTAGTTCATTTAGCCAGAGTTGGTCCCTGTGCAGGAAACTATAAGACGCATAGAGAATGAATAGGTTTGATGCTGCAGGAGGAAACGTGAGAAGAAGATCTGTGTTAACTGTTGTCCCTGGTTGTGTCGTTGCAGGGTGTCTGCCGGCGGCTACGAGCCCGTGGTCATAGAGAGCCACTAAACCCCCGAGCGGCAGGGAAAAGGCGGCGGTTTGACGACCCGTGGGAATCGTCCCGTCTTCTTCTTCTTCGCTGGTCGTCCCGGAGCTTCAGCTGGTCTGGACGCCTCGAAGGGACGGACCTCGTCAGTTTTGCACTTTATGTGAAATGCGCGGCAGCACTTGCCTCCACTCCGTTCGGCGGTGTTTGTGACGTCGAGGGCGACTCAGAGTCTCTCGACAGTTGGTTGTGGTGTCGTCACCTGATCCTGTGATCACGCCATCGTTTCATTTGATAAGTGTTTTTAGATACAGACGCCAAAACCATCCACGTGTCCCCTGGTCAATGTTCTGACTGGTGCTTCATGCTCACACTCCTTGTTTTTAAAATGACTAAATTCAAAGACGAGACTAAAACTAATAGTTCCATAGAGAAGTTTACCAGGTCCCGGTTAGAGGGAAGTCTGGTTAGTGACCTGCTGCTCGTAGTAACCAGGTCAGTACACGTGTGATCTCCATCTACAAGCACAACCCGGTTCCTCTGAACAACTTGTACCTAAACTGATCCCGAGTCCCGAAAAGCTCAATGTTTGGTTAAAGATCCGAACTTCGATTTTTCCTTTGTGTTTCTTTTCCAGTTGTGAGCGGCTCCTGCATTTCCTTTCTTCCTCTTTGTATTTTTAAAACGTGTGACTTCAGCAGTGTTAAATCTCCACAGACTGAAAACCCGCTCGGGTTACTGTCCAATACGGATTCTGGACGCAGCTGCTCGTGCTTGTAAGTGTCGGCACGAAGCTTCGATCGGTTTATATATCGTCTGTGCTCTGAAAGTAAAACGCAGCACAGCCGGGTCTCGGTTGGTGAAGTGGGAACTAAACACTTGTTTGTGTTTCTTCCCCTTTAAAAACACATTTAGGCCTAAATGTAAAACGAGTAATTTCAGTAACTGGCACATTTCATTCTTCACTCATTTGTTGTTATGTCGGATTTGACAGGTTTTCTTTGGCACTTTGTCCTTATTCCAGAAAACGTAACACTCAGTGAGATGCACGTTAATCTCATCTGCACCGAATGGATGAAGGAGCTTTAGAAGCAGAACGTTGAGACCTGGTTCTGTGGCTGTCTGCGCTAAAAGTCAATCTTTTAAAATCAGGAGACCGTCCGTGGAAAACTGCCGTGTGTGAGTGTGAGTTATGGAAACTATATTAAAATACAGTTGCAGACACGGAGAACAATTCCCCACTGCTATTAATAGAGGAAGTGAAGCTGAAGCCACCTGACGATCAGGGGACGTATGGATGATTTTTCTGTTTACTCTCACGCGTGGTGACAAAACTTGTTTTTCAACTTGATTTATTCCTCCAGTGTTTACAGAGTTCACACGTCGCCTCCGCAGTGTCACGAGCTCCCAGTGACTCTCCTGTGAACTCCCAGTTCCTCTGGGAGTCACAGTCACGTGGAGCCGCCGTTGATTTCTAATGTTTTCTTACGGTCTTTGATCGTAGACTGTAAATAAAGATGGACGACTCCAGTAACTCTCACTGTCCAGAAATTCAGGGTGGATATGAACTGTACTGCTGCCAGCCACCAGGAGGCGATCAGACCCTTTTGGCTTCGCTGTTGGGAGCCGTCGTGTCGTCCATCTTTAAATACAGTCTGTGTCGATTGTGTTATTTTCAAACCGTCTCACATTTTCGCAGGTTTCCCTCAAAAACGTCTCGATTCACTTTAGATTCGCTCGGTTCCCTGTTGATCGGGGGGGCGTGTCGTGGAGCCGCCTTGTGCCTGATGCGACGTTTCTCTTAAATGACCCCGAAGCACAATGACGAGCGCGACGACCGAGTGCTGTGACGGCGACGAGAGAAATGTGCGTCTCCTGTTTGTGTTTGTGTTTGTTTGGTTTCTTCTTTTTGGTTTAGTTGTGGTTAGAACTGTGCTTGAGTACTGAGCTGCTGCTGCTGCTGCTGCTGCTGCTGCTGCTGCACCGCCGCTCCGTCACCACCAAGAAAACAGTCCAACTGATTTCTCCTCACTCCTCAGAAGTCAAATGTTAAATGCTCAGCTGGGAAAACAACTCGACCTGTGGTACAAACTGTTCTGTGCTCGGTGACGAGGGAGTTCCTGCAGTGACTGTCAAAGTCTTCTGTTGCCCCCTGGTGGAGCAACTGCGTGAGTTCAGGTCCTCCTGTGTCTGCAGGGATGTTCACTTAAAGTCAGGTCGGTGCGTTTCCACGTGGTCGGATGAACGAACGCCAGGCGGAAGAGTTCAGTGTCAGAAACCAGCCGGCTGGTTGATGCAGTGGATTTTTTTGGGGGTTCGTTTTAGAAGCAGATTTTGAGTTTTTTTAAGTTTTTTAAAAAGTTTGTTCCAACACAAGATGGAAGCAGGGAGTTTTAATTTGAGTCTTTGACATTTCCTTTTTGTAAAAAAATGTGGAGAAAAGCCAGAAACGACTCAAACGGGTCGTTGTATCTGCACAGATCTGTTGAATTGGGTTAAATAACAAAATGCTTCTTAATTAACAATTAACAATTAACGCAGACGTCAAGAAATAATTTCAGTCTCCGTTTATCTGCATCAGGAGAAACTCCAACGACCCTTTTGGTGTCAGGTTCTATCTTCTTCTCCGGTGACGCAGCAGTTTTTTCCTTCTTCACTCCACCTCGTTTGTTTATGAATCACATTTTAGTTATTCTCACGTTTGGGGATGAACCACTGATCGTATATATATATTCTGAATTTGGGTTTATGTCACCACGGCCTTTAGTTTTCTCTTAAAGCCTTTATTTATATGTTTTTTATTTCTTTTCATTGGATCCTCTTCTTGTCTGGAGGTTGGTTATAAGCTATGCACACAACTCGTCTCCTGGAGCTTTTCTTTTTGTTCTAATAATAAATCTAACAAATTATTCTATTGTAACAAAGCTAGTATAATCTAAATCTATCCGAGTCGGAGATGTTCCTCCGATCACCTCGTAGTTACTGCCATCTTTTATTTTTTATTTTTTTTTGCAGAAATTATTTCTAAACAATAAAAATCTAATCTCAGTTTGTTTCTGTGTCGTGTTTTCAATCGTCTGTGTTGATGTTAATGTCACAAGATTAATACAGATATTTTAACTGTACTTTACTACTTTTGAGTTCATGTCCTGTGTAATATTTCAGAGAATTAATGGTATAAATAGGATATTATACAGTTATACACATTTTCAGGTTGAGATATTGTTATTTCAGATTAATATATAGAAATGAAAATGTTACAGGAATATGTTTCAGTCTTGCAGGAGTTTATTTAATAAAAAAACCCCTGATACTTACAGACCTTTTAGAAGTTTCTAATTAAACCATAATTTGAACCGGCCACTTTATTAGGAACACCTGTTCAACTGCTTGTTAATAACACAAAGAGCTAATCAGCCAATCACACGGCAGCAACTCGATGCATTCAGGCATCTGGACGGATTTAAGTGACTCTGAACGTGTCGTGGTTGTTGGCGCCAGACGAACTGGTCTGAGTATTTCAAAAAACTGCTGGTCTACTGGGATTTTTCAGTCACAACCATCTCGAGGGTTTACAGAGAGCGGTCCGAAGAAGAGAAGATATCCAGTTGTGTTGATGTCAGAGGTCAGAGGTCAGAGGTCAGAGGAGAATGGGCCGAGTGGTTCGAGATGACAGAAAGGCCACAGTAACTCAAATAACCACTCGTTACAACCCAGGTCTGCAGAATACACGTGGAACCCTGAAGCCGATGGGCTGCAGCAGCAGAACACCACACCGGGTCGCACTCCTGTCGGCTAACAACAGGAAACTGAGGCTACAAGTGGACAATAGAAGATTGGAAAAAACGTCGCCGGGTCTGATGAGTCTCGATTTCAGCTGCGACATTCGGGTGGTGTAGGGTCAGAATTTGGCGTAAACGACATGAGAGCATGGATCCATCCTGCCTTGTATCAACGGGCTGGTGGTGGTGGTGGTGGTGGGGGGGGGGGTGTAATGGTCCCTCAGTACCAGTTGAGCATCGTGTAAACGCCTTGTTGAATCTATGCCACGAAGAATTAAGGCAGTTCTGAAGGCAGAGGGGGGGTCCAACCCGGTACTAGCAAGGTGTACCTAATAAAGTGACCGGTGAGTGTATGTCCCACATTATCTTTGAGACACTTGTAATTCTGTCATTTCAACAGTAGAGTGCGCTATCACAACATTATTGGATGGAAACCCGGATGCATTTTGATATGCAGTTAATTTTCTTTAGATCATTTTAAAAACATCTCTACACCACAGTCTCAGACTCTGGTGTTTGGCATTAAGAATCTAAACAAACACAAACATATTATTTAACCTTTGAGTCGTTAATCTTTACATTATACACAGTTTTCTTTTTGCAATGTATATAATATTATTTGAATATTTGATCTGTTTTGGGTGGTTTTGCTCTGGAGGGTTGAGAAGAGAGGACGTTGCACCTCGTTAACATCTATGAGACAAATTGTGATTCGTGAACTACACAAATAAAACTTGAGTGATAAACATGAGACCCTGTTATGAATCGTCCACGGTGAATAAAGATGGCCGACCCGTCTCCACTTCCTCCTGTTGTACAAAGTTAAAGCCAAAGGGCACGGACACGGGCGCCGCCATTTGGCACTTTGAGAAATGTTCCAATCTGCAGTTCAACCAAATGAAAGTTTTAAAGTCTAAGAAGCAGAAGAAGGTGCAGCTTGTAGGGCTGATGATTGGAAAATAGAATTTAAATGTCTCTGCATGCAACAGATAATCTGCAACCTCATCATGTAATGAGTGGGCAACAAGTCCCAGTGTTTGAGACGCTGCTGCCCCGCGATGGAACATGTCGGGCACGTTGTTGTGGTCGATGGGTAAAACTTTCTGTTTCTCTGTTCCATCGAGACGGAGTTCTGTGATTCACACTGTTGCCATCTGCTGTACTCCTCAGCCCTCTTGTGGTTGACACCTCTCAATCACCGTCTCAGTCTGTTCACGTCTCTCGAGTGTGTAGCGTTCAAACAAAGCAGCTTTTTCCCGGCATCGCGTGAATCGAGAATCCTACTCGTTCTCACCATAAAACCAACGTATCGTAGCATTTACAGTAAAAATAAGACGTGTGAGCGCTGCAGCGTGTGGTTGACAGTTTCCTCAAAGAAAAACAACTTTTGTTTCCAAGTAAAGCAACGAAACAGAGTGAGAGACTGTGATTGAGAGTGTTGGAGATTTATTAAAACGTGGAGAAACACTGGGAATCTCTGAGCCTCTCCTCCTTCCAAGATGCAGTCACTTCGAAAGGATCCAGAACCTTTCGGCTCGGAGATTTAATTGTAAACTGATAAATGGGTTAAAACCCATAATAGATATTTTTGAAAACTTTCCAATTTAACGAAACAAGTCATGTGGGTGAGTTTGATCGGGGGGGGGGGGGGGGCTCAACATTGCATTCTGCTGTTGAAAGTCTGGAATTTCAATTCAGTGGTTTCCTTTGTTGGGTTTGCAGAGTGTGATGAAATGACAATGAACACCCTAATATTAGAGGGTGGTATATTCTGAGAGGAGCAGTCATAGAGGAAGTGTCTGCATGTGTGTGTGTGTCGGGGGGGGGGGGAACTTTCCCTTTCTCAGCTGGATACTTTCTCTTCTGCTTCAGCGAAACGTCTCCTCGTGAATTCTGAGTTTTGTTTATCTGGAAATTGTGAAAGTGAAATACAGTTTGTTTCTTCTTATACATTAAAGGTCAAAAGCAGTTTAGTTTAGTTTTTGAAACAGAATTAATTGTTCCATCCTGCCTCTGCCCCCCCCCCCCCCCCCCCCCCGCACTCTCCAGAGGTTTCTGTGTCTTTGTGAATCCATCTGAACTTATTCACGTGTGAACGACGAACCTCTGCTGAACGTCTGGACCTGATTCTCTGGAGCTCATGTGTGAAATCGTCTTCAGAGACATGGCGAGGAGTTGAGACGTCCAGAGGGAGCTGAGACGTCCGGAGGCAGTTGAGACGTCCAGAGGGAGCTGAGACGTCCAGAGGGAGCTGAGACGTCCAGAGGCAGTTGAGACGTCCAGAGGCAGTTGAGACGTCCAGAGGAGTTGAGACGTCCAGAGGGAGCTGAGACGTCCAGAGGGAGTTGAGACGTCCAGAGGGAGCTGAGACGTCCAGAGGGAGCTGAGACGTCCAGAGGGAGCTGAGACGTCCAGAGGCAGTTGAGACGTCCAGAGGGAGCTGAGACGTCCAGAGGGAGCTGAGACGTCCAGAGGCAGTTGAGACGTCCAGAGGGAGCTGAGACGTCCAGAGGGAGCTGAGACGTCCAGAGGGAGCTGAGACGTCCAGAGGGAGCTGAGACGTCCAGAGGCAGTTGAGACGTCCAGAGGGAGCTGAGACGTCCAGAGCAGTTGAGACGTCCAGAGGCTGAGACGTCCAGGAGCTGAGACGTCCAGAGGGAGGTGAGACGTCCAGAGGCAGTTGAGACGTCCAGAGGGAGTTGAGACGTCCAGAGGGAGCTGAGACGTCCAGAGGCAGTTGAGACGTCCAGAGGGAGCTGAGACGTCCAGAGGGAGCTGAGACGTCCAGAGGGAGCTGAGACGTCCAGAGGGAGGTGAGACGTCCAGAGGCAGTTGAGACGTCCAGAGGGAGTTGAGACGTCCAGAGGGAGCTGAGACGTCCAGAGGCAGTTGAGACGTCCAGAGGCAGTTGAGACGTCCAGAGGGAGCTGAGACGTCCAGAGGCAGTTGAGACGTCCAGAGGGAGCTGAGACGTCCAGAGGGAGCTGAGACGTCCAGAGGGAGCTGAGACGTCCAGAGGGAGCTGAGACGTCCAGAGGCAGTTGAGACGTCCAGAGGGAGCTGAGACGTCCAGAGGCAGTTGAGACGTCCAGAGGGAGCTGAGACGTCCAGAGGGAGTTGAGACGTCCAGAGGGAGCTGAGACGTCCAGAGGCAGTTGAGACGTCCAGAGGGAGCTGAGACGTCCGGAGGGAGCTGAGACGTCCGGAGGGAGCTGAGACGTCCGGAGGGAGCCGAGACGTCCAGAGGGAGCCGAGACGTCCAGAGGCAGTCGAGACGTCCAGAGGGAGCCGAGACGTCCAGAGGGAGCCGAGACGTCCAGAGGGAGCTGAGACGTCCAGAGGCAGTCGAGACGTCCAGAGGGAGTCGAGACGTCCAGAGGCAGTCGAGACGTCCAGAGGGAGCTGAGACGTCCAGAGGGAGCTGAGACGTCCAGAGGGAGTTGAGACTTCCAGAGGGAGCTGAGACTTCCAGAGGGAGCTGAGACGTCCAGAGGGAGTTGAGACGTCCGGAGGGAGCTGAGACGTCCAGAGGGAGCTGAGACGTCCAGAGGCAGTTGAGACGTCCAGAGGGAGCTGAGACGTCCAGAGGGAGCCGAGACGTCCAGAGGCAGTTGAGACGTCCAGAGGGAGCTGAGACGTCCAGAGGGAGTTGAGACGTCCAGAGGGAGTTGAGACTTCCAGAGGGAGCTGAGACGTCCAGAGGGAGCTGAGACGTCCAGAGGGAGTTGAGACGTCCGGAGGGAGCTGAGACGTCCAGAGGGAGCTGAGACGTCCAGAGGGAGCTGAGACGTCCAGAGGGAGTTGAGACGTCCGGAGGGAGCTGAGACGTCCAGAGGGAGTTGAGACGTCCGGAGGGAGCTGAGACGTCCAGAGGGAGCTGAGACGTCCAGAGGGAGCTGAGACGTCCAGAGGGAGCTGAGACGTCCAGAGGGAGTTGAGACTTCCAGAGGGAGCTGAGACGTCCAGAGGGAGCTGAGACGTCCAGAGGGAGTTGAGACGTCCAGAGGGAGCTGAGACGTCCAGAGGGAGCTGAGACGTCCAGAGGGAGCTGAGACGTCCAGAGGGAGCTGAGACGTCCAGAGGGAGTTGAGACGTCCAGAGGGAGCTGAGACGTCCAGAGGGAGCCGAGACGTCCAGAGGGAGTTGAGACGTCCAGAGGCAGTTGAGACGTCTGCTCCTCTGCTGTCAATTCAAACTGCACATCCCTAAATATTATTTCCAATATTTCATACAGGACTCAGGATTTAGAACATGGACCCTCCGTGTTCATTTTATTTATGACAGATTCATTTAATTAATTGGAAATATAAATGTTTATTGAAATCATGCAGGTACAATTCCCCAGAATCCTGCCCTGGATGATCATGTCTGAGGTCATCTGGTCCTAAATCTTGAAATATACATTACGATCATTGTCATCAACGGGAACAAAAGTAGATTATTTACCAGAAAGGATGTGGAAGAGAACAGAAATATAACTTTCTTGCTTCTCCAATATCTAAATAAGTTCTGTTCCTGATTCAAACCGGGATGAATCGAGTTTCTACAACTGTAGAATTCAGTGTTTTTTAATATTGAAAAGTATTTTGTGCACTAAATCAACGCTAGTGTGGAAATTACACTTGTTTTATTTAAATTTGCAGTGATGAGTTAAAAACATCGGCCCACATAAGGAAAACTAAATCCAGCTTACTCAGCAAAATGCCTGGAAGTGATCAATTTTTACATTCTGTCGAGTCAAGAGGAGTTTTCTCCTCCTCGCACTTCCTTCTCCGCTGCTTTATAAACCCAGAGCTTCTGTCTCACATCCTCATCGGTGCTGAGCGAACCAAACCAGCCGCGAACATGATGATGCTGCAGAAACCACTCCTGCTCCTGGCCGCGCTGACTCTCTGCTGCTGCATCACCTCTCTGCACGGTAAGAGCTTCCGTCACAGGATCACCTTCAGTTTGTTGAATCAACTCCAGGAGTTATTACCTTGATTAGTTTAATATTGTTTTACTTTATGAAACAATAAGGTGTCATCTGCATAGAGGGATATTTTTCTACTTTTAAGAACTGGCCTCGTTATTTTGGGCACTTCTTTTTGTCTTGATTTACTAGACAATATACATTTTATATATATATATATATATATATAGTATATTGCACAAACATATTGTTCCCATTACTAATTTAAACTATTTTCCTTTTAATTATTGTCTTGAAAACACGTTTTTCAATGAAAACTTGTTACACGTATATAAATAAAAGTGCAAAACCTAATAAATCTTTAGTTTCTGCAGCTTTCAGTCAGTGATTTCAGTAAATGGAGTAAGTCAGACCCCCTGTGGTCACACGGACTAAGTTCCATGAGTTAACTCAATTTTAAATTTGATTTTTCTCGCAGCTTTTCGCAGGGACAGGTGTCAGTGCATCCGGACGACCTTCGAGCCAATCCCTGTCAGGTGCATCAAGAGCATTGAGGTGATCCCTGTTTCGGGAAAATGTCGCCGCATTGAAATCCTGTGAGTAGTCGTGACTGATTTCAGATGAATATGAAATAATGCTGTTGTGGCGTCTTACTCTCACTCCTGAGGAAAGTTTATCACTTTCTTTATTTCACTTCTTCCTCCCCAGGATCACAAGGAGAAACGGCTACAAGGTGTGTGTGGACCCAGACGTGAAGTGGGTCCTCGACCTGCTCAAGGCCTCAAGTCTGAAAAGGTGAAGACCTGCTTTGTTTTTTTTTATAAAAGGTTTGAATTCATGATTCAGGTTTCAGAGTTTATAGATTAGATTAGCTTCAAAAAGACACAATGATGATGTCAGCGTTTGCATCCAGGATGGTTTGGTTTCATTTCTTGACAACGGGAGGACAGGCTGCACCAGAGGGAGCGCGCCCTCTAGTGGTGACCAGGGATTATCTGGGATTGTGTAATTGTTTCATATTGTATATTTAACATTTCATCCCCCGATCACAAGACAACACTAAACTACCTGATCGCTTTTTAAATTAATTGATCTCGTCTCTTTTTTGTTTTAATTACAGGGAAAACGAGACCTTGAGCGGAACCAGTGTTTCAACCAACGCTTCTTCAAAGCTCGGGTTCTGATCACGTTCTGTGGCTTCGTGTCACTCGAGGAAACAACTGCAGGAGTGGATTCGTTTTGTAGTTCACCTTTGTCCATTTGTCCATTTTATTAACCCGAAAATGTGATTTAATGCAAATTCTTTTTTAAATAAACACGTGATTTAAACATTCTCTAAAACTGCGTCTCTGAATAATTCTTCTTGGTCTAAATGAACAACACAATCCACGACGTGCTGGTTTCTGCCGAGTGTGGTTTTCATGGAGAAATAAATCACAGACGAAAAAAGTCTCTTGAAAAGTGACATGTTTATTGCCTACATGAGGGGTGTGTGTGTGTGTGTGTGTGAGGTGTAACATGTCACATGTCAGATACAGCTGTAGCCTTTGTAGACGTCCATCACTTCATACATGTAAATATCAACTCATATTTCTTGTATATATATATATATAATGAGTGTTCAATTAGCAGTTCTTAATCAGTTTTTTATCATTTATGCCTCGTGCTGATTCAACACTGATATTGTGCTGAGAGGGGCTGTTCTTAATTTAGTCATTTTCATACAGTCCCTAACAACAGAGGTGCCTTACAACCAACTGTGTAGCAGTGCAGCCCCCCCCCCCCCCCACCCCAATACATCTACTACCAAATAAAAAACTTGCCATCTCCAAAATCTCCAGTTGTGGGAACTGAGAGAAAACTGTTTTAATTGGATTAAAGATCACGGAAATGTGTCTTAATTATCTAATTATTATCTTTACTATTTATATTTGGCTTTGCTTTTTTGCTTCCACTTAATAACTTTAAGAAAAGAGCTAAAAAATAACATCATAAAATGTTAATTCACTTATACATACTTAATTCTTTGGCAAGCACCCTGAGGTCATTTTGATTTTAAGTCAAATATATATATATGTCCAGTTTAATTACATTTCTATAAAAAAAAAAAATAATTATTAGGGACTTTCCATTGATTTTAAATCTCTTTATTTATATATATTCATTCATTTACATGTATCAAGTTCTTTGGGTGAAGTTGTTAAACGACCTGATGACACAACTGAGAACAACTTCATTCATATGTATTAAACTGCAATGTGCAGCGGGAACTCGGCTTTCAAAATAAAAGAAGGACCTCCACAAAGGCTGAACCTGTATTTTTTCTGTTGTCCCGTTGTGAGTCAGAGAAACACAAAGTCAGCGCCTCCGCCGACACGAGACAAAACCTCCAACTCGTCCTCACAAGCCAACGCAAAATTAGTCTTTGTGACATTTAAATCGTCAAACACGATGCACACGTTGAATCCACAGTACAAAACCCGCTGTGTGTGATTCAGCTCCTCGCCGCCGCAGCTCGACCTTCCACACCCGACAACCGACACCGACCCCGACCGTCCTGGGCGGAGGCCGAGCGACTGAAAACCAGTTTGGTGAAATGGAAACTCAACATGCGAGACACACAGATCAGGTTTTGAGTGCAGCTCTTTAAAATCCTCTGGAGGAGCAAAGTAGCACCTTGTGTTGGCGACTGCTGGTGGCGGCTGAGTGACATCACCCAGTTTCACTTCACTCCACTTTTTTTTTAAACACACGAATAAAATAAATCTGCTGAAAGTTGCTGGGAAGCAGCGACTTTAAAATACTTAAAATGTTTCCAGGAGCGGAGAAGTTACAGACACACCAGCCGGGGGGGGGGTTCCTTAAATCTTCTCACTCGTAAAATTGACAAATCCCCCAAATTACAATTTTTTTGAATAGTCAATCTGACTTTTAAAACGTTTTTTTTTGCCTTTTCCCCAAATGAACCAGAGCATCAACCTGTGCATCGTCAAGATGAACAGAACAAACCCTCTATACAGCAGCATTCTAGAGGTCGTTTCAAACTCAGGTCAAGGTCATTATCTCGGTTTTTTATCAGACTTATTTGGCGTCATGTTATTTACAGGTTAATACACTGCGAGGGGAAACATTTACACAATATCCTTTGAATTCATGTTTCCCGGTTTGGATGCAGCGACCCCCCGATCGGACGCCGTCGAACACGCGAGAGCAACTTTGAGACGAACGGAACAGCTCTCCAGATAATCCTGGTGTTCCTCAGGGAACACGGACGCGTGTGTGTCTCACGACCACGCTGCTGTAAACCTGAACAAACAGTCAAAACAAAACAAAACAAAAACCAGGGCCGACAGGATTCTTTTTGTTTACATTCAGAACTTGCATGCAATGGCAGTTTTAGATAATCCTGTGGAAAACACAGCTAGTTTATCTGCAGCGGAATCAGCAAAAGGAAAAAAGGAAAAACCCACAAACGGGTGAAAGTGTGGATTTCAGATCTGTGGCAGAAATGAATGATTTGTCCTCACAAAAAGAAAGCTAAAAAGAAGTGAGCAATGATTCCTCAGTTTGGTTCGGGAAGGAGTGATGGATGGTGGGTGGGGTGGATGGGTGTGGATGGATGGGTGGGTGGATGGATGGGTGGTGGTGGGTGGATGGATGGGTGGATGGGTGGATGGGTGGATGGATGGGTGGTGGATGGGTGGGTGGATGGATGGGTGGGGTGGTGATGGATGTGGTGGTGGTGGGTGGGTGGATGGATGGATGGGTGGTGTGATGATGGGTGGGTGGTGGATGGTGGGTGGGTGGATGATGATGGGTGGTGGTGGGTGGTGGATGGGTGGGTGGGTGGATGGTGGTGGATGGGTGGTGGTGGGTGGATGGGTGGGATGGGTGGGTGGATGGGTGGTGGTGGGTGGGTGGGTGGATGGTGGATGGGTGGAGGTTGGGTGGGTGGGTGTGTGGGTGGATGGGTGGTGGGTGTGATGGGTGGGTGGGTGGATGGGTGGTGGATGGGTGGTGGGTGGATGGTGGGGTGATGGTGGGGGTGGTGGTGGATGGATGGTGGTGGGTGGTGGATGGTGGTGATGGATGGTGTGGTGGTGGTGGATGGGTGTGGATGGTGGGTGGGTGGATGGTGTGGATGGTGGTGGTGTGGTGGTGGTGGGTGGGTGGATGGGTGGATGGGTGGATGGGTGGGTGGATGGGTGGGTGGGTGGATGGGTGGATGGGTGGATGGGTGCATGATGGCGCATAATCTGAGCGTCTTCGTCTCATGGGCAGTGCTGCTGTTGGAGGAATTGTACAAACTAGGCACGTTGTTTGTAGAAAGATTACGTGATGTGGACTCTACAGAAACGAAGCCGAGAGGTAACGATGGTTAAGGGATGAACTGAAGGGGCGGAGCTGATGGATGATGAGGAGGAGGAGGAGGAGGAGGAGGAGGAGGAGGAGGAGGAGGAAGCCCAAATGAACACATCAAATAAACAAAATCAAACTCAAATTCGATTGAGCGTCGTCTCAAGAGGAAAAAGCTTTTGAGACGACGCCTACATGTGCAGCGGAGAAATAAAAGCCATCAACACAAACTGCTTTTAAACCCAGAACGTTGATCTTCTCCTCTCAAAGAACTTGGCGGTACCGAGTCGTACAAAGTACCAGTTGGAAGGCTGCATGTTAGTCGGAGACAGAAAATGCCCCGCGGCTCAAAAACAAAAGTTGGACAGAGAGACGTTGGATTTTCTCTTCAGGAGTTTTCCCAGACGGGTGGAGGGAGGTATTCACATATGAAATCATAGTGCACTGGGCAAAGGAGAAATAAAGTACAAGTACATCTATGACTTGTGACGTAGAAATACGCCCCCTTTTGTCTGGAGGATGGTACGTTCCCCCTCCAAATGTGAAAGACGCCCTGTCCCCAGAGACAGTTTCATTTCTGTACAGCTGTTGTACAAAAAAAATAAAATCTGAAAAACCCTGTGAGGTGAGTTCAGGAGTGAAGTATAGGCCTCGAAATGCTCACGAGGATCGATCCCTCTGGAACCAGAGGCCGACCCGAAAGCAAAAAGCCGACAGCGCCCCCTCCAGGCCAGTTCGACTGATCCGACTGTGGGTTACAGCTGAAGTGACGGGGCGCCGGGTTGTGCCGACACCGTCTATCACTTGGTAATTATGGCTTTTCTCTTCAAACTCGACTAGTTCAATCTCAAAAGGTGTTAAAATGATAACGTGTTAACTCCTGCGAGTCGCTCTGCACAGACCGAGCCGGGAATCGAACCTCCGCTTCTTCTCTTCGTACCAATCAACCGCGTCAGGTAGTGAAAACCGGCGTCGGGTCTTTTTGGACCGGTTCACCGAATCCGATTGTTGTCAAAAATCAATATGATTTAGATTTCTCTTGATCGCTGCCTCATTGGTTATCTCAGGACGCTGATCTCACATTCTGGAGCCGCTGGTTTAGACTTTTAAAACATTTGAGAAGTTTGGCTTTGAATTAGTGTTTGTTCTTTAAATATGTATAAATAGGTAGTGGAACTAAAGTACTGCCTCTCTGCGTTAGTAAGCCCTAACCCAGTGCGACTCCTGAACTCAGCTTGTCCGTCCGATACTCGTCTCAAACGTCCTAAAACAAAACCAGATGACGATGACGTTTTGAAACCTTTAAAGAGTCTGAACCAAATTCATTTCAACACTTTTTGCATCTTACTCGAATTTTTTATTTGCCAGATTTGGGGAATGGAGCATACGTGCGGCGGCGGCGGCGGCGGCTTTATCAAAAATGCACAAAGACGCGGGACCTTCTACTTCCACAACATACACGTTGTACGCTCACACGTCACCTGTGCTTATAAAGGATCTTCAGAATAGCTTCCTGAACGGTTTTGCTCGTATGACGCGACTCTCGAGAGTCTCGGGTTTGAGAGGTACCGCTCGATGCATAGAATAGCCCTGAGTCAGGACGCACGTAAAGGGCTCTGGGTTCTAGTCCTCGGACACAGAGACACAGAGTTGAGAGGAACCTCTGGGGAATACATTCGGCTCCTGCTCAGAAATCGTGAGCAGATTCTTCGCAGGAGTCTGGCAGCGATAATTAAATATAATCTTAATATCTGCAGAGCGTAAGTCACTTGTTGTGTGTGGGGAGGGGGGGGGGGGGATTCTTTGGCCAGTCAGGTGATGGGAGTCAGGACGATGCTCTTAAGTCGCCGCACACGTGCAGAAGCTAAAGCGCATTGTTTGTCACCGTCAGGACTGAGCTGCTGATATGTTCCCCGTCTTAAAAACAATTCAAAGAGTATCGGGGTGGGGGGGGGGGGCGGGGGCGGGGGGGGTAATTTGGTGTTAATGTAAATCACGAGTTGCATCTTTTACTCTCGTCCAGATTAACACGACACGTCTGTGACAATCGAGGAGAAGGTTCAACATTCATGGAAGTGAATGGACCTGAATGCAGCAGGGGCGGCGGGGGGGGGGGGGGCAGTCTGAGAGCCCCTCGAGCTGCACCCCCCCCCCCCCCCAGTGCTGTAGTGACCAGTGGTTCATACGACCTGTGGCGTGAGGTGATTCCAGCTTCTAGTTCCCATGAAACAAACCAGTTTAGTGTTACAACGAAGTTATATTGTTTTTTTAATTTAAAACGCCCGGTACTTTAAAAAAGTATTTTCTCTCATATCGACGACTAAAGTATTTAGTGTTGTTTTCTTGGCTGTTCAAAAATATTAAAACATGTACTGATGTAAACAAACCTCTCACGTCCTCCTATAACATTCTGAACTTATTGTGTTGACGTGTTCGTAGTGCGTTAAGTTGTGTGTTGTTTTTTTACCCAAATCAAATTCAGAGGACATTTCTTAAAAAGGTCGACGGCGCAGGTGAAGTCAGGAGCAGAGTCAACGGGCGACTGGGATCATGTCGAAGGCAAAAAGAAAAAGCAGCTTCATCCCAACATTTGGTTTCTTAGTGGGGGGGGGGGGGAAATAAAATAAAATAAACATTTACAGTGTGCAAAAAAAAGGAGCAACAACCAGGGCGAATACTTCACTCCTTCTGGGTCAGTGTGTCTTAGGGCTGGAGAGGGTTGGATGGTGTCTGAGGTCTAACGTGATCGGTAAACTGTACAGGGTCCTGTATAAAGCTGGAGGGGGGAGGTGGGGGGGGGCAGTGTTTAAAAGGTGGGGCAGGAAGGGTGGGCGGGGCCGCCCCGTCAGGCTGCACTACCTGTTGACCGGCAGGTGCAGCCCGTTGAGGGGGTTGAGCGGATGGGGCAGGGGGGGGCGCAGCTCCAGCTGGGCCAGCAGGGAGAAGTGGTCCGAGGGGATGTGGGGGTGGGGGCAGCCGGTGATGTTGTTGTCGGTGAGCCACTCGCTGTCCAGCGGGCCCAGGAGGCCCAGGACGCTCATGTGGTTCTTTGAGAAGAAGATGTAGTCGATCACGCCCTGAAGACACAAACACACACAAACACCACACACACACACACACACACACACAAACACAGAGTCAGAGACGTTTGAGGCACAGAGAAACTTTGATAGAACTTTTCCTTTAGAACAAAGTGCCTGTGTAACTTTATCGAACCACAAAACCAAAAAACAACGGACAGGGATGAGAACATAACCCGAAACAGTGAGTTTGATAAAATGTCCTGGTTTTTATGAAAGATGAATTCATCTGAAACAGCATATAACGGTTTTAACGACCTCTCCGGTTTTCCGGCTTCTCTCAAACACAGCGCTGTGTGTCCGTCTGTCAGATTCAGGAAAGTTCCCTGTTTCTGTTTGTGTGAAGTCTTATTGATCAAAGCTCGTCTGTTCTCTGAGTCACCTGCATCACAGGATGTTTGACTCATCTCCTGGCATCATGATCTTATTTGTCATCGCTGATGTAAACGCCTACAAGCGGACCTCAGCGATCATATATCTTTAACAGACGCTGCGGTGGAAAAGGAAACTCTACATAAAACACTGCTGAGCTGCGGATGGTTATTAGTTTAACCCCCTCGACACAGTTTCCAAACCTTTGGCACGAACGGGCCCGGGAGGGGGGGGGGTTTCTACACTTCAAGGCCATAAATCAGCATGAAGCATCCTCCCAATTTCCCTTATTGCTAACAAGCTGAATTTGAATGCGTTTTATAAAGATCGTTCCAGATGCTATTAGTATCCATCGCCATCAATCTATTAACGGCCTTTTGAAAAGTGCTTACGCTGTGGAATTCAATTCAAATGGAGCCAATTTATTAAACAGACTTTCTCACGCACACTGAGATGAAACCAGCGGCAGCGTCCGACAGAAGAACAACTGGATCCAAAGTCTCAACATCACATGACATGCGTTCACCTTGAAGTCGTATGTGTAGTTGGTGTAAGGCATCAGATTGCTGTCGTAGGCGCTCTTCAGCTGGAAGCTGTGAGTGATGCTCCCGTCCGAGTTGCCGTTCTTGCCGTTGCAGTTGAAGTTGGTCAGGCAGTCGCTGTAGCGGAGCTCCTTGAAGTCCTTGTGGTTCTCAGCCACGCCTCCGTTGCTCAGGTATTCACCACCCCTGCGTGAAAACAAAAAGTAAAAACGTCTATTGCAAAAGGTGCGTCGCATGAATCCGTCTTGACGTAAACAACCGTAAAGAGACTTCAAACTGTTAGACACGGTTTGAACACAACATGGGAACCAACCAACCCGAGTGGGAGGCTCAAACGTTAACAGAGGCTCGGTCCTACCAGAGTCGGGCAGCGAGTTGAGGTCGGCGCACAGGACGATGGGGACGGAGGACGGGTCGGAGGCCGGCGAGCCCGTCGCCATGGAGCCCGAGGCCCTCTCAGCGATGCTCTTCAGCTCCGACAGGAACATCATGGTTTGGATCAACTTGACGTCCGAGTACTCGGGGTCCCAGTGCATGTGGGCGTTGGCCACCAGGATCAGCTGCTTCTCCTGTGGCGGCTTCATGCCTGGAAACAGAAGAACCCACTGGGTTACGTCACAGTGATGGAATCAGGACCTGGACAATTACAACCGGTAAAAAGGCTCAAATGAGTAATGAGCAAAAACGAAAAAGAAATTTGAAAGGAACTATAAAAACATCAAAGCCCGGTAAAGTTTGACATTTACAAGAATAAGGAAGGTATTTAAGACTAAAACCTGAACGTGATCTTTTTTTTAAATGCAACTTGAGAAACTCAAAAGTGCTGAGACAGTAAAAATAACACTATTAAAATAGAATTTAAGGAATTTCAATTAAAAAGAAATCAAACCACAAACGGGAAGTTCTGGCTATAGATTGAGTTTCTCACGGTCAAGTGAAATGAAGTGACTCCAGCTGATCATGTGATCAAACCCCAACACAAAGAGATTTGGGAAACCACTGACCCCTTGTGGCAAAATACAGAATAACGTATTTGATTTATCTGCCACAGTGCAAATGCGTAGATTAAACACAACTCATAATATAAAGATATGATATTTTAAAGACAGTTTAAAGTGTAAAGGTTTATCTGTCTTTTCACATGTACAGTGGATATGATCCAGATTGATACGATGCTCAAATTTAAACAAAAGAACAAACATGACATCACCTGGGTTTCTGAATATGTTAAACAATTAATTAAAAACAATTGCCAGATATATTATTAATAACTATATTGTTAACAACACTGGACCAATCTGGTTAAACTGGGGGAAAGTAGGGCGAGTGTCTGTGAAGCTCTGAGGCCTAAAGCGTCTCCCTCTGGATCACAGAACCAGAACCAGAACCAGAGATGTTCCCTCCTGGGTTTTGTTCTGCACACAGTTCACAGGGCGGCTCTTACCGCCGGAGAACGCGTCCTTGTTAACCTCGAGCAGCACGGCCACGCCGATGTTGTCTTTGGTCATCACTCTGTTCAGCATGACCTCGGAGCCCTCCGAGTTGGCCATGGCCACCTGGTTGAACTCCACAGTGTGTTTCTGGACCAGCGTGAACCTGCGGGAGCGAACGCCACCAAGCATCAATATCCAGGGAGGAGAACTTTGAAAACTTCCATCATTCACTTCTAGATAAATCATAGAATTCCTGCTTAAACCTGGTCTGATCATCCGAGTTAGTTTTCTACCGCTCTGAACGGGGCTCACTCGAACAAAAACACCTTGCACAGAATAAACTCACTTCTCAGTCTTGAAGAACACCGCGCAGCCGTCCACGTGTTTCCTCTCCTGTTCAGAAACCAGTTTGGCGCGAGACTTTGGACAGAAGTAGCCGTCGTAGCCGTGCTCCTTTAGCGTTTCCAGAAACATGGTGTAGTACTGCTCCGTCTCCACCTCCTGCACCGACACGTGGGACGAGAGACGTCAGCAGGAGTGAAAGGAACAGGATGTGTGCAGGTGTCAGTGAGTGAACATTTCTTATTTTCTCTGATCCAGATGAAGTGACTTCCACCTTAAGATGCACTTTCATAACAGTAAAAAGCAAGTTTTCATATCCACGTATCAGCTCCATCAACTCAGCTCATGAAGAGGAAGATTCACAGAGAGCGAGTGGACGTGTTGATGATGCTTTTACACACGTGTACGACTCTGGAAAAAGACTTCGGTGCACTCTGCTCTAATAGTTGCCCTCCTTCTTTACCTGGAGACTGATGATGTCCGCGTCACAGCTGGTGATGTCCTCCATGATGCCTTTCTTCCGGTACTCCCAGTTGAGGGCCCAGGACGGACAGTAGCCGTACAGCTGCCGCGTGGCGTACTTGTCACACAGCACGTTGTAGCACATGACCGTGAACACGGCTGCAGGACGGAAACGTGAAGGACACATTAAACCAGATGACAGAATAACGTGTCACTTACAATGAGACTGTAAATATGATCTCGACTCCAACAGGCTGAAGGTGTAGCCCGCTCCCGTCTTACCCGCGGGCATCATCTGGTCTCGCTCCTTCAGCGTGATCCAAGGTCTTTGGGGGAGCTGCTCCGGGTGCACTGGAAACAGGAGGAAGAGGAGGATTAGTGCTCATTTGTCCACGACACAACAGTGGTACACAACAGCCGGTGTGCTGTTGTGTACCGGTGGTGCTCAGGTGTACACTAAAGGGACAGGGTTAAATATGCATGAGTTCCAATAAGCACTGGCGTGGTGAGGTGAGCGCCCGAGCCACTTACCGGCCAGATTGTCGAGCATGTAGTTCAAAAGCTTCCTGGTTCCGTCCGGCTCCTGGTACAGATTCAGGATATCTTGGGACAAAGGATTTCCTGCACAACAGTCGCATGAAAAAAAATGAACTAAATATGAAACATGCAAAGCAGGAAACACACGTTTATGTCTGATTTATGTCAAAAGTTAAATACAGATTAAAACCAGTTGTTTGTCCCACGTGACGGAACTCAAAGCAGAAAGCACTCACCTTTCAGCCCCAGGGTTTGTAACTGGAACAGCCTCCCAAGTTCGTAAGGCAGAACTCGCAAAAGATTGTTGTTTAAAAGCAATTCCCTGCAACACAAAGGACACACACACACGTCAAACTCTCCTCGTCTCTGATGCAACTTCCACCACATTATGTTTTCTCATCACCTCAGTTTAGTCTTTCAGTCAAAATGCTTTGTCCCTGCTCATCATATCGGTTTTTGTTTGTCCTTTTTGAGGCGAGACGTGTTTCTGAACACTTTCACAATCTCACCCACACATTTTTCCCCATCTTTTCCATCACTTCTCTTCTACGCTTTGGGAAAGTTTGTCCCATAATCCTCCGAATGAACAATTTATTTTTAAAGAAAGAACACGCACTGTAGATCATGAGTGTAACATGTTGCTGTGGTGAAGCTCATGTGTCCCTGATGTCCCTGAAGGTATCTCCGACCAACCTGAGAGCGACCATGTTGCCCAGTTCGGCGGGCAGGCTCCGGAGCTTATTGGACGACAGGTTCAGGTAGACCAGGTGTGGCAGCTTGGCGATGTCCGGCGGGATGCGGCTCAGGTTGTTGTCGTTGATGTGCAGCGCCGTCAGGTGAGTGAGCGTCCACAGCGAGGTGCTCAGACTCCTCACCCGCCCTGCGGCCGAACAAAGGCACATCAGATTCACAGCTCGTTAGAAGAAACCTTTCCGATCAGTTCAACACAAAACATGACAGAACACTATCTGATTCAGTTCTTCAGTCGGCACATTAATGCTTCTCACGGGGAAAAACCACATGAAACAACATTCGGAAAAATCACGTGACACAAAAACCCACAATTAAACCAGGCTGATAGAATCCAGCAGAGTAACCCGACACCGGTGGAGAACTCTGGGACCAATTCAAACCAGTTGGAAGGAAAATGCTCTCCGTCAGTAGCTTCACTCAGAAAGAAATCCTTGTGATGACACGAGATTACGACAGAAACCCGATGAGCACCTGGTTCTACGCTAGTTTAATTTTCATCTTTGAGTTTCACATCGTTCAGTCACGATCCTCAGAGTCCTCGTGGTCCCGTCCGATCGGTTTCCATCTGAGGTTCATCGCATGGTTTACACGTGTTCCTCTAACCAGCAGGAGGAGACTCTACCTTTTCAATGGGGGCTGAGATCAGGATTATTTATTATCATCAACTCAACTGCTGCTCAGAAGACAATTCATAATCTGACAACTGACTTTATTCCGATTAAAACATTAGTCCCATTACGATGTTTACACGAGTTGCTAATAGAATACTCCGATCATATTCCTGTTTATGTGTTACAGTCGGATTATGACTCATGTCGACGTTCCCGACACAATTTTCTGTGGAGGCAGAACCAGAGGGGAGTTAGTTGGGACTGACCAGAGATCTCCAGCTCGGCCCAGTAAGACTTCTTCCCATTGGCTGCGTCCTCGGCTGACATGATGGTGTAACATCGGCGGGGATCTGGAGGGTCATATTTTTCCTTTGGCATACCTGTTAATCTGAGAGACAGAGGGAGAACACGGGGGTTTTCAGAAACCAGTGAAAAGCCACGAGCAGGTATCGGTCCTGTGCTAAACAGAGCAGACGAATAATGATAAAAGAAATTAGACAAAGAATAGAGCTGCAATGATTTATCAATTAATCAATATCCGATTGGCCAGACTCCGGACCTTTCTAGTCTTTGTCATTTAAGGACTCCCCCTTGGATTGTGGCATTTTAATTATTAACTATTTTCTGAAAGCATACATTCAAAACAATGAATCAATAAAGCAAAAGGAAATAATCAACGGAATAACTGACAGTAAAAATAAGTATTAGCCCCAAATAAAAAGCTTTACACTTTAATAAAACCTATGTGGTTTAATTCAAATTTTGTTTTAAATATTATACACAAAATAAATGATTTGAATCTTAGCAGAACATATACAATATTTTCTGGTTGTGTAATAATGACGTGTTTGGTCTTGGGCATTGTTTAAAGAATCTGCAGAAGTATTTTTAGTTTGAAATACGTCGTAAATCTTTAAATAACTCTCACAGTTTAAAAGTCAAACATGTAGTTTAAAATAGATAAAAGCAACACATCCTTATTGTTGTATAAGACTAAATACAAAGTTAAAATAAAATATAAATAATATCTTGCATAAGAGTTGGTCAGGTGTGTGGTTGTTGACTTAAACCTTTATCGATATAAACATCTTGAGTGGAACCTTTGATTATCAGATCGACAGAATAACAATACTGCGTTTACAGGACTCATGAGAAAAGACAGCGTCCAACACAAGTGGTTTAAAGTCTTTAAAAGTATTTATACACAAGAAAAAAGTGTCTGACGGAGACGAAGGGAGCAGCATGATAATAATAGTAATAGTAATAAAAGTGGTATTTCCAGGGAATAGTGGTAAACGTGAGATACACTGTGTATCTCAGAGATCACGTTGTCAACGCAACGCACCACGATACACGATGTGTGCGATTCTGGATCTGCAGCGATAGGAAAAAGAAAGTGTAATAACAATAAACTCTAATTAAATATATGTATATATAAGTGATATCTCAACACGGGGAACACTCAGTGCAACAGTTACTGAACATGCTGCTCATGCATGAAGCGTTAATAATGCTATTTATTACATAAGAGACACAATTTCTGCACAATGTGTACTTGTAAATACTCTGCAGTACGTGTTGCTCTGGGTGAGTGTGTACTTGTACATGAAGGATCCCAGTGGCTCGTACTGGAGCTGGTCAGTGGGGTGGGTGGGGGGGTGAAGAAGTTTCTTATATAACCTGTTTACACGGGACTGGGTCACAAGTTGGCGGCTGCTGGTGCCGGCGGACACACAAACACACACACACACACACACACACAGGGGGCTCCTCACATCAACCACACACTGATCACATGTGGGGGGGGGGGGGGGGGGGGGTTAAACTCTGGGACACTGCATGTTAGAAGCAACTGGGAGTCCGCTGCTGGGAGGACTGGGCAGCTGCTGTGGTTCCAGACGTGTGTTGGGATCAGAACAGCTGAGTGGGTCCAAACACAGCTGTCATGTCAGAAGTGACAGGGCCCCGTGCATGGTGGGGGGGGTGGGGGTCTGAGCAGCTGTCACACCGGGGTGGACGCCCTCTGGAGGGGGGGGGGGGGAGGGGGGTCCCGGCTCCACGTTATCTGACGGTAAACGGTTTAAAAATAGCGCCGGGTCCCGGTGCGAGCAGCCGCCCGGCCGGCGGAGCTCCGGTCCCCGGCGCCGGGTGAGTGCGGCTAGCGGCGGCGGCAGGAGGAGCGCACGCCGCCCGGGACCCGGCGAGGCGGACCGCGGTGGGGGGGGGGGACACACACACGAGTCAAGCGAGGGAGGAGGGTGGGGGGGGGGGAAGCGGGTTTAACAGCGTGATTTCAACCCGGGCCAGTCCCGGGTGAGGGGCCCTGGACACGAGGAGAAGCTGCGGAGGCACGTTACCTGCATGCGCGGCCGGCGGAAGACGGTTCACTGGCGGAGCCGCAGGAGACATATGCGGCCGTCGAACCCGCGCAGACCCTCGGCGACTCGGAAGCGCAGGGAAGAACAACAAATGCGGCTTCCGCTCGTGCCCGCGGCGCGCAACACCGATATTCATCCCCCCCTCCTCACCCCCTCTCCTCTCCTCTCTCCTGTCTGCACCTGTTCTTCAGGTCTGAAATATTATTTCTAATATTGGAAATAATAATAAAGTGAAAACATGGGGCTGACATGTGAAGTTTACTGCCTTTATTTATACAGAATAAATGATTAAACTGATGAGACACACTTAGAATATTAAGTATATAACTGTACTCAGGTGTTTCATATATTTAGGGTATTGTACTAATATCATAGTGGTATTAGTGTAACACAAAACACATATTAATATACATTTATACTTAGTGTTTTGAAATAGATATTTAATACTAAGGAAAGGTGAAGTTTGCTGCCCAAAAATATTAAATTTCTACTGAATGACCATAACACTTAGGATATAAAGTATGTGACTGTACTAATGTGTATCATATTTCTAGGGTATTGTACTAATATCATAGTGGTATTAGTGGAACAGAAAACATTAGAACTACAGAGTTTACTGCCTCCAGTTCTGATGGAGTTATAGTTAGTTAGTAAATCAATATTTTATAGACGGACACAACTACATGTTTTTACCTCAGAATATATGAACATATGGAAGCGAGTGGAGAATCCGGCACAAAGTGATTTCACCAAGTAAAACAAATTGTCTTTAATTGACTTAAAACTTCATTCTGGGATATTTTCATAAATCAGTTTCCCTCATAACAAAAGAAGCAGAGAATTAAATGTGACCCTGAAATCTCCACAAGGATATTTCTCATTTCTATTCAAGTTTTGTGTGGTTAACTTTACACAATGTAAAAATATATATACTATACAACTTAAATTATCATCTTTTATATTAGATCATCCGTTTAAAGATCTATTAGATTATTGATCTGTTAGATTATCACTTTTTAAGATTTGTTTCTCCTCGGGCGGAACCTTTCACAGAGCCTCGCTGTTTCCACCCGGAGCAGAGAAGTTCCCAGACATGGCATCCTGCACGCGGACTGTGTGGAAAGGTCAGCTGCTCCAGTTTAACTCGCTTTAGTGGAACTGGTTTCAAACCAGTTCATTTATTAGATACTAGAATAATAAACTGTGCATTTGTGTGTTAGCTTCTGTGTTCGCTAGCTCACCTGGTTGACGAGCACAGAATCCCGAACCCCGTCGGGGAAATGTGATATTCTGACTTTCCTCCTCCTTAGTGAATAATTCCACACTTTGAATAACATCGCTTGTGGTCATTTCAGAATCAGTGACATGTTCTGTTTAATTCGGCGTTAATATAATCAACATGGCAGCTTTTGATTTAACGCTAATAGTCGTTTTTTGGATGGAGTCGCCGGTCTGTGCTGTGCGTCCCTGAACCACAACACGTCGTGGTGGGCGGCGGAGAGAAGCGCTAATGAAACAAGAAAAGTGGAAGTTTATCCACATTAAGATCACGTCTCGTTGGTCATGTGCAGCCGAATTGAAGAGTTAATACAAACGATTGAACTTGTCATTGACAATATGTTATTTTAATATGCGTGTGTTTGTTGATAAGAAAGGTAGTCTTAAACAGGCAGATTTCTGAACGAGGTTTCGGGGGGGTTAATATCTATCAACGCGAGAGACTGTAGTTTACAGGAGCCATCATTTACATTATTTACTTTGCATCCACACACAGTTGAATGAAGCTGTCAGATAAACACACTGTTCACTTTGCATTATGATCTAATTTACAGATCCACAACAACCACCTGATTGTGCTTCATGAAGCTTGCTTTTCTTTTTAAAATCCTAACTCTTTATTTCTTTACCAGTTCTGTCAGGATGTCCGAGGTGTCTGCTCGGTGCCGGTGGTCCCAGCTACACGGGCGTCTCCCAAGCTGCACAGAGGAAACTCCCCGTCAGGACCTTTGCAGCCGTCCGGTGAGTTTTCGAACAGTTTGGCATGAGAGCTCGTCGTTATCGTACAAATCATAAAATGAAGACGAGGCCCGATGAAACAAATATTTTTCAATTCAACAAAATCCCTCATCGACTCGTTTTGTCAGGACACAAAAGAAAGACAAGAAAGAGGAGGCGGAGAAGGAGGTGAAGAAGGAGAAGAAGGTTATCGATGACGCGAACAGACACAAGCCCTATGGCAAGACGGCGTGGGCCCCCGTGGATGACGTGTACATTTTGAGGCACTACCCCAGGACCGTGTACAACCCGGCGGACGCCATCGAGCTGCTGAAGAACTTCCAGGTGTTGGACTTCACTCCGCTCAGCCAACCCGTTTATATCGACCTGAAGCTGGACATGAAACTGGAGAAGAAGGTAACAACGCTGTAGCTGCTCTCCTTACGGTTCTGAAGTGAAAACATTACTAGACCTCAATTAATGATCGACAAATCAATAAGTTGATTCGCAGAAACAATTATATGTATTTTATTTTAACAGAAATATAGAAATAGTGACAAAAATACACAATAATGGTTGATGAACTGCTGCTTTTCTTCAGTGTTCTCAGGGTTTATATCGTCGCCTTTGGCTCTGGCAAGTTGTAAAGGGCATTTTTAACCTAATAGTTACATTTTATAGATTATAATTTACATCCGTCGTCCATTGGCAGGTTAAAAAAAACTAACACAAGCCTGATACAGAACAAATAACAAATACAGACTCCAGTTTATAAATACACAAATAGAGAAATGGACGTGACACCGAAGCCCAAAGTAAAATCGATCCCAGTCCTCGTTTGCCACGAGCCAGTGTTGACGTCCCTCTGCTGACAGCACAGTCTGTTTAAAATCTGCATTTGGGTTTGTTTGCTAAACAGCATGGAAACAACTTCCTGGTAATCTCCTGGGAAAGCAGCTGGATCCTCGATTTAGATGCTGTTGTCCCGACGGCGTCTGATCACCTGCCAAAAGTGTCTGTTAGAGACAAACGGTCACAGACTTGGCAGGTTGGTTTGGCTCCGCTCCGCTGGTACCGCTATCACCTCGCCTCCGCACGTCAGACGGATATTTACAGCTTCAATTTCAACAACAACGCAGGTTTAGGTTAATCAGCTGAAACAGCTGTGAGACGAGAGGAATCAGGCGTTTGTCGTTTCCAAGAAACATTACGTTTTAATACTCGATAACCTGAAGTTGGTCTGTGATTGACACAGTCCCTTTTTTTGTGTGTTCTCCCAAAATCGTGTATTTTCTCTGAACAAATAGATTTATTATTATTATTGTCATTATCCTCCTGACAGAAAAAAGTGGACTCCTTCGTCAGCACCGTGCACTTACCTCACCCCTTCAAGACGGAGATGAACAAAGTTCTGGTCTTCACTGAGGTAACTCTCTCTCTCTCTCTCTCTCTCTCTCTCTCTCTGCACCCTCACTGAATCTTAATTTCATAGCCAGTTGATTGTGTGTTGTTGATGAATTGTTTTAATATCGTCTGAGCGTGATTCAGATGTGCAGCGGCACCTTTTCATTTGTCGGCGCGGAGTGGGGGCCGGGCGGCGGCGGCTCTGGTCACAGAGACCCGCACCACAAGATTAATATTCCTGACAAGCAGCACAAGTTGTGGCTTGCGACTTCGAAGTGCATTTTAACGACCGTAACGAACGAGGCTGTGGTGGTCGGCCAGACGCCGGCGCACCCAGGTCCGATCTACATGGGTGACGCTGCCTCTGCTTCTCTCTGCAGGATCCTCATCAAGCTAAAGTTGCCCAGGAGAACGGGGCAGTTGTAGCTGGAGGAGCAGAACTCATACAGCAGGTGAGTCGGTCCAACATCACACAAGAAGTTCATATTGAGTTTAATTTTACGTTCTCACTTTTTGTTTTTGTCGGATTGTAATGAATTTACTTTTGAAATGTGTTTTCCAAGTCCAAGCAAATTAAAAAGGAACAAAGAAGAAGCCATAAACGTATTTAGTTGTTGTTGGACAAAGCGAATAACAGCGATCATCAGTTTAATTATTTACTATGTGCAGGTTTATAACATTAAACTTAAAAACGATGATTCTACGCATGTTGTACATCTTTGAAAACACCGTGCAGTGGCCTGGAGGCCGTCAACACCAAGTGGTGCATTGGTATTTTGCCGGTGTCCGACCACACACTGATCACTAACTGCTGTTCAACAGCACTGAGAGGAATTCATCTCGGCAGCGACTGAAAAACCGAACATCAAACTTTCTGGCCGCCTCGGTGACGTTGTTAAATTCAACCTTAACTGTTGTAATCACTCAAAATGCTCTTACCCTTCACGTGGAGCTGGAAACGATGTGAGAACTTGGGACGTTCATCATCACCGACATTAAACCCTTTGATGGATTAATACTCTGTTTATCAGTTAAAGAAATCCCTGGACATCGGGTCGCAGAACATTTCAGAGTAAGAACCAGTAGAAGAGCAGAGGACTGAGGAGCTTGTTCCGAATATGTACGCAGTTTATTCTCATGCGCGTCGGAGTCTGTGAAGTTTAATTTAATCCGATCTCCTTTCTGTTTCTAGATCTTAGACGACGAGATCTCAGCCGACTTCTACGTGGCCGTTCCAGATATCCTGCCGAAGCTTCTGCCGCTAAAAAACAAACTGAGGAAGAAGTTTCCAAAGAGCAAGAGAGGTACGAGAGGCTGAGCGGGAACAACACGTCGTCCCGTGTGTGTGTCGACAAATTCAGACTTAACTTTTAAGAAGAAGAAGAAGGTCTAAGGTTTGTTATAATAACTCTTTAGACTCGTGAATGATCTCTCTGTTGACTCCCAGGTTCCGTTGGCGTGAACATCCCCAAAATGTTGGCGTTGTTTAAAATGGGTCACGAGTACATGGTGGAGAGCGACCGCTTCGTCAGGACCCAGATCGCCACGGTGAGTCGGAATATATCTGCTCCCAGACTGAGAGTGTAGAGGGCTGCGCACAAAGATGAACCCACAGCATCTCGGATACGAGCGCTGTCGTCTCAAATGTTGAGAATAACCCTAACCCTCTAATATCAAGAACATTTAGTTTAAGTTTCAGTATTCAAAGTTTCTTTCTTCCTGTTTCCTGGCCTCTGCACAGCTGGACATGCCCAGAGAGCAGATCTTCGCCAACCTGCGGAGCATCCTGATCGACGTCTGCTCCCACCGACCGGCCAACATGGGTACGCCCACTAAAACCAGTCCGCACCACACGTTTAACCACTGACACAGAACCACTGCTCCCCCTCTGTCAACAGGAACTGACAGCTCTTCAGAATAAAACCACAACACTGATTATTGATTTCCTTTTGCCGTCAGAGAGGAAACGCTTTGACATCACACCAGCGTTTGTTTACTGGTTGGTTTTTAACCTCCCTCTCTGGTGGAGCCAGCAGAGTCAGTCCCCACATGGGGCTGCAGGGGGCGCAGCTGCTCAGTGAAATAGTTCCACAGCTTTGCTTTAAAGAGGAAAATGTAAAAAATCGACCTGAGTTGTCGCTGCAGAGTTTCCCTGTAAACACAGATTTGAAACGACCTCAGTTTCCGACCTGCAGGGGGCAGCAGGCCGAGCGAGGACTTCATTCTTTTCTCTTCACTTTCTCCACTTTCCCTCAATAACCCGGCGCGGAGGCTAATCGTCGGTTAATGGAGCCTCATTAGAGCGAGAGGCTTAAATGATCTGAAAAATAATTGATTCTGAGCTTGCTAAACAAAACGCCATTAACTGCGCCCCCGACTGGAGTGAACTGCGGAGCTTTCAGTAACTGTGATTGAGGGCGCTCGTGGAGCGGCGGCCCTTTGTGACCTGGAACGTCTCATATCGAGAGCTCTTAAATTTCCCATTCATCTCAAGTCCCTCTCTCTCCCGAGGACCAGATTGCCGTTTAAGCTTGTGTCTCTTCAGCAGAAAACTGGAAAACAGTTCCTCTGGTCTCTCGTGCAGGTTGAGGGCTGTTTACACGGGGGGGGGGGGGGTCATTTGTTTGCGGAGCAGCTTTCCCAGCAGCCCTGCTGTCTGTGCTCAGATGTGTTTACTGTTTTGTGCTGTGGTGGCTTCACATATGTTGTCCCAGCTGGTCGCTGTTTTGAGGGATGCTGGGAAACTGTGGCGAGGTGGTGTTTGTACAGGATGTGTCCTGTCGGGGGCCACATGGGAAGTTCCAATGGGTACAATCTTTCCTTCGCAGTAGATCTGCACACAAGGCAGGTGAGGTGAAAAGGAAGTTAAACGATGTTCAACCTGTCGCGGTTCAGAAACCCTTCAGAATAAGTTTTTCCCGTCCACCAGTTTTCATGCATTTTGCTTCAGAGCAGAGCGACAGGAGGTGACTGCGCTCACAGCTGAAGTCTGGTGATTATCTCTGTGGGACTTCTCACCGCTCCAGTGTTAACGCTCCGCTGAACCCGCCCGGCCGCACAGTGTCCTCCACGCCACAGTGTCCTCCACGCCACAGTGACCTCCACGTCCCGCTCGGTGCCTCGTTCCACTTCTGTAATTTGAAGGTGGCGTGTTGAACCGAGCCCCCGGGGGCCCGTCTGAGCCCCGTCTGACGCGGCGGACAGCTCTCTCTGAGTTGGTGCCAGCAAACATTACGCAGCAGGTCAACTCCCCGACGAGAGGCCGAATGTCATTTGCATCAACATCTTTTAAAGAGTGGTTTGGACAGAAGCTGCAGCTGCAGCAGAAACCAGAGGAAACCTCACAGATAAACACGTACAACTGAGAAAAGAGCATAAATGCAAACCCCCCCAAGGGCCTTATGGGAATTATTCATGACAAAACCCCGGGTGCACGCTGATAAATAAAGACCCGGGTGCGGAAAACAGTAGACAACAGGGGAATGCTGCTGAAATTAGGATTCATAAGTAAAGACGTGGGACACTGCAGGGAACGGGAGCTTGTTTGAAAAGGAAAGAGAGACGGAGGATGTGTGGGGGAGAGACACTGGAAGCAGCTGTTTAATAGAATCACATTCAAATTCATGCTCGGCCTCATAATGAGAGTTTAAAGTTTTCAAAAGCCTCCAGAGTTTTTGTTTTGATCGTTTCCAGCTTCGGGAACAAAGCCGGGATTATTTCATGTTGTGAAGTTTCTCCTCGCAGCACATCGATGTCAGAAGTTAAAGAAAACTTTAGATTTTTAATATTTCAGTGTTTTTTTGTTCTCCCTTAAAAAGCATTAATTTATTCAGTCAACTTGGCTTCTGTCGTTTTAGAAAGTTTTCGTGTTTCTGATAAGTTTGGTTTAAACAAGTTATTTGATGATATAAAAACAGTTTGAGATGCTTCACTTCACAGACTCATGACAAATTATGTCAAAAGTGCAAGATGGTGGCTCCTGTATTTATACTACACTTAATTAAAGCTGCAAAATGTAACGGTTTAGTTGCTTAGTTAATTGAGATAAATTAAAGAATGAATGTTGGTGTAACTTTACTTCTCTCTCTCCTCCTCTTCTCTCTCCTCCTCCTCCTCCTCCTCCTCCTCCTCCCCTCCTCCTCCTCCTCCTCCTCCTCCTCCTCTCAGGACCTTTCATCCAGCGAGCGATCATCGGCAGCCACACCAGCGAAGCTCTGTGGTTCAGAAGTGAAGACGTTTTACCCAAACCAGCGGAGAAGAAGGAGGAATGAGACGTGTTTCACATTGTATATAATCATTGTACTGAATAAAGTGTTTGTTCTCCTGAGCTGTGATACGTAACTATTTTTAAAAACAAGGACAGAGGACGAAGGTGACTTTTATTCATATTCACCCACAGGAAACTTATAAATCAGCTGTTACTGTTTTACACCTGGAAGTCCAGTTAGGTTTCAGTGTGTGTTCTCTGAATTATTAACTGTGACGTATTGAAATCCAACTCTTCGTCCTGTCGGAGCAAGTTCAGCGGCCTTGGAAATTAATTTCCAGATTCCTTTTTTAATTCTTTGCATTTGTTTCCCATGTCTTCCGTTCCCCCTCGTTCAATCAGGAACATCCTCATTTTGACCAGTTCATTTATTTTTACTCTACATGTTTGTAATATGAACGACTGAATGACAATACACATGGATCCTGTCGTCCTCGTCGTATCGTTTGCTGCCCTTTTATTAAATAATACAAAAAAGATTCATACGTCATAGAAGAACAACTCTGTTCACATCAGTTTGAAACTGTTTTCTCTATAAACGATAGAAAAAGCCCAATTTAAAATATTCACCTTGATTAGTTTGTGACCAGTAAAAAGTCCAAGTTTAGAAAATATTCATGTTTGAGTTCTTACTGCAGCTGGTAGAACCCAGGTGTGGTACTGCCAGTTGAACGCCAGGCGGCAGTGTTGACTGAGGCTGTGCTGCTGAGCCCGTGTAGAATGAACCGAGGATTTTCCTGTTGCAGCCGAAACATCTGCACATTGTCACCAGAGGAGAAGCAGAACATCTCGAAACTAACATCCTGCAGCAATAAGCACATTACTCAGATCTACTTTATGATTAATAAGAGAGAGAGAGAGATTTCCCTGCAGGTGTCCATGTGTTTCATTAACTTTATTTATTCTTATGCCTATGTATCTTGTATCTTGTGTCTGTTTGTTTGTTTCTGTTCTGTTCCAAATGAATCACCCACAGTGGGATTATATAAAGTGTTGAATGAATTTTAAAAGCAATCAGTCTGCTATCAGATTTGATTGAATTGATATTTATCTCTCTGTTTATTTATACAGCCTATACTGTCGTTTTAATCTATTAATTTCTGATTCATATATTACTTTCCTGTAATACGACTTTTATCTCTAGTTGTAATCATTATTCTTAGTTTATATTCTTTTTCATTGAGTACTCTTTGTTTTATTGAAATTATGAGATTAACGACGTTTCACATCCGTTAATCGTTTCTGAGTGTGGGGTATACTTTATATTTTTAATATTTGTACTGTTTTCATTGCTGTTATTCTCTACACAGCACTTTGTGTCACATTGAGATCTGTTGTACCAATAAAGTCTGATTGATTGATTAACTCCAAAAAGTATATTTCATTGCTTCAGCTTAGCTCGTCCAGCTTGTGAGGTGTCAGAATACATGAATGTTTGTCTCACTGTCTCTCCACCGTCCACACTGACCGTCCTCTGACGCCGAGCAGCTGGATATTCAGTTTAATATGCAGATAAGTTGGAGCGTTTATTGGTCCCAGTGGGGAAATCAAGCTGCAGCATCAGAGAGAGGAGACGAGAGAGAGAGAGAGGAGAAGAGAAGATGAAGGAATAATCACAATAATGTAATTTACTTCAGCGAGCTTCTCCACGACAAGCACGAGATTCTGACCCTACGGAACTGGATTTATGTGCCTTATATTGTCTACGTCATTCAAAGTATTGTAAAGTTCAATGTCCTCCTCCAAGTAGAGGGTCAGCAGATTCAGGCTGTAGTCAACAGAGGTGATGATGTTAGTTGTTATTTGCTCCTGAGGAGGTTCGAGGCCTCGCAGCGTTGCAGCCATATTGAGTTCTGTAACATAACTCCAAGAAACTCCAAGAAACTCTGCAGAAGTTTGGATTCCATCACACGATATGGTCACATCTGATTGGTCAAGAGTCTTCAAGAAGTTTCCTAAGAGTCAAGAAGAGGAAGGAGTCCTGATGATGGTGATGATGATGATGATGACGTGATGCCTCCACGTCAAGTCTCCTCTGATGTTGGTTAAATCGTCTTCAATGAGGAAAATGTTAATTATTCATGTGTTGGAGTTCTGCTGACGACAGACTGGAGCTCAGGGTTTACCCGAATATTGTAATCTCCCCCCGCGTCACTGGGTGCTGGTTATAAATAGTCGCTGGGTGCAGCCAGCCGCCGTTAGAGCAGCAGGAATAAAGCTCGTTCAAAGGCAAAAAACTGATCTGATCCCTGCTTTTGGCAGAGGACAAAGGGGCGAGAGGAGATCAGGTTACTGCCATGTGACACTGAGGAATCTCAGGCCTGCACCGCCTCTGATTCAACCTCACACACACACACACCACACAACACACACACAGAGAGCTGCACACGTCTAATAATACGACTCCAGGAGGTTATCAAACAGGCATCAGCTGAATTACACACTCCTCACTTATTATAGATGAAAACTAAGCCCGGTGGAAAACACACTGCAACTCTCCATGAATGCAAAGTGCTATAAATACACAAAAAGGTCAGAGAGAAAAGTTGACAAAGTCCCCGTGGAGTCATTAAAGTGACACCGACGCAGATAAACTTAGAAAGTACAGAGCCCACGAGTCAGATGACTAAACTCCATGTTGATACTGTAAACTGTATATATACTTAATTAAAAATACATGTAGATTATATAACTATGGAAACAACAGGAGATAAAAAATCCATTAAGTGAGATAAACTAATTAGCTTCCACCTTATTGTGACGTTAAAGGATGAAGTGTGTTATAATAACAATAAACTGATTCAATAAAGTAGTTTTACATGTTTAAAGGCATCACAAATATAATTGTAATATACACAGTGTAAAGGTAATATAAACAGTTTAAAGATAATATACACACTGTAAAGATAATATATACAGTGTAAAACTAATATATACAGTGTAAAGATAATATACACACTGTAAAGATAATATACACAGTGTAAAGGTAATATACACGTAGTTGTAAGAAGGTAATATACACATGTGTAACAGGTAATAATAACACAGTAAATATTAACAGTGTAGTAAAACAGTAATAATACACTGAAGTATATAACAGTATATACATGTAACAGAATAAACAATTAACAACAGTATAAGAGGTTATATACATATTGTATTTGTATTAACCAGAGATTTCCTGCAGTAAATGGGATTTAAATGATGAAACTATTCATATACACATAATATATTTATTTATATTCTGACTTTATATTCCTTCACTAAGTCTCTCCTTCTTCATGTGTGAATCCTCAGGGAGACTCCAGCATGTGAGGAGGAGGTGGGACGTCCTCCTGGAGTGAGGGGGGGGGGGGAAGAAGAAGAAGAAGAAAGACAAGAAGAAGAAGAGGAGGAGGAGGAGGAGGAGGGAGGAAGGAGGCAGGAGTGGGGGGGCTCTGGGAGGAGAAGAAGTGAGTTCAAACCTCCGCAGCAGGAGCGCGTAAAGTCCGCTGCTGTGTCCGCCTCCCGTCGTCATGCGCTTTTAAAAGCGTCCCGGTCGCTGCAGCTGGAGGAGCAGAAGAAAACCCCCGTCCAGCTTCCCGTGCTCCCGGTTCGTCCCGGTTCTCTCCCGGTTCCTCTCGCACCCACAGATCCGTGCTCGACCCGCGGAGCTGCGACCAGGCGGAGTCCGCAGGAGACGCAGCGGCGGCGGCGGCGGCGGCGGAGACTCGTCCAGCCCGCGGCGGCGGCTGCCTTCCAGCCCGGAGCGCAGCGCCCAGGAGCCGGAGCCGGTGCGCCCCGTGTCCCCGTGTCCCCGCTCCTCCGGGGGGGACACAGCCCGGATCTCCACCGGATCTCCTTTAATATGCTCAGAGGGACCTGCTGAGGATTCACACCCCAACACGTCGCGTCCTTTCTCCCTGGATTTGGATTTAATTGGCCCGGTTCTGCTGCCACCATGGCTGGATGGTGGATATTTGCTGGAGCTCTCGCCGGGATCCTCAGCGTCCCCCGGGGGATCTATGGTTGGTATTTGTCGGGTTGTTATGTGGGTCAGGGCTGATCGGGGACCACATTAGAACCAGGTCCACTGAAACCACAACCTGTCCTGGTTGCACTCGCACTGAAAGTTATGGCCACACTCTCCCGGTGGAACAGTTCGCATTGATCCACCAGTGAGTGGGATTCATTCCTCAATTGGTTGTGTGTGGTGGGTGTGGTGGGGGGGGGTGTGGGGGGGGGGGGGGGGGGGGGGGGGGGGGGTGTTCACACTGGAGCCTCCTCAGGGACCCCAGCAGGGGGGCCAGGACCCCGGGGAGGGATCCACTGAGCAGGGGTTTTGTTTCCCAGGCTGAGAGGGAGAGAAGTTTGTGTGATTCCTGCTGAGATGGTGAATTTTTAAAGTGAACTCTTTCACATTTTAACACATTTTCTGAATGAATCTCATCATCATCAAGGGTTTATGTTGCCTGGTCAGATTTATCCTGCACCGATGAATCCAAACTTCTGTGTTAAACGTAATTGAAACGCAGGTTTAATTGTGTCCGGCTAGTTTGAAACGTTAAAGTTTGGAAGTGTTGTTTAAAGAGCCCCTCAACAGGAAGTCTTCTGCTCTTAGTGAGACCCAAGTCGAGTCCAACTTCAAAGTCCGCTCGTGAGAAGCTGCTGAATCAAAGGAGGAGCCACTCCGGAGTGTAAACCCAGCTGTCAATCATTATCAGACCCACGTCCCTCAGGTCTGTGAGAAGAAGATTCTCACTCCTCAAACTGTGGAGGAGCAACACGTCCGGTGTCTGACTCAACCTCGTCTGCATCTCCTTAAACACCCAAAACACGGCCTGTGAAATCGATTCTGCTCGCCGGCCTTTGAGCTCTTTCAATTTTCATAACTTCATCTCTGCAAACCCAGAAGGTCGTCCCCCAGCATGCACTGCAGCCACACTCCCCCCCCCATCAGTGGAGATCATAATGCATGTAGAGATCTGGCAGGTGAAAGTTCCTCTGCAGAACCTGGACCTTCTTCATGCCGGCGTGCGTCCAATCCCGCTTGGCAGCACTTGACTCGACCAGATTCAAACTTTGGTGGAAAGCGAGAGACGCTCGCTCGCCTCCTTTCCCGCCGGAGAAGGAGCGCTTTGGCGTTCGGAGCGAGAGAGAGAGGTGAAACGAGTCTGACATTAAGTGGAGAGGATGGATGACGAGGAGGAGATGATGAACTTTCTGGAGATTATCCACTGAATACTTTACCATCGCTCCTCTTGACCTCTGTCCCATGATGCATTGCTTTGGCAACACGCCGGTCAGAAGATATCTTGACTTGCAGTTCAAAGTTTTGGACGAAATCAGATCTTTAAATGTCTAAGAAACGTGAAACTCCAGCTCGAACAGCACTAAGATGAGGATATAACAAGTTTAAACATGATCACGGACAAACTTCCACCTTTTTAAAAGAATATTTATCCTGAATTTAAAAGGTTTTAATTTCCTTTTCCCTGAAAATCACAGTAAAAGCTCGAGGTTTCACTTTCCCTGCATCACAAACAGTTAAATCTCCACTTGACGCTTAATAACTGGAGCAAAAAAAAAAATCTCCGGGGTGGAGGGGCCTCTTTCAGAAACTCTGTGAAGTGAGCGTTTGTGTGATTTGACCGAGACTCTGAGGTTGAGGCAGAGAAAGGCTGATTACGGCTGATTGGAGAGAGACCGCGTTGGTGTTTATTCAGTTCTCTGCAGATTCATAACGATTCACGATACAAGATCATCATTTAAATATGTTATCTTGTTATCTGGAGATATTAAAGTTTGATCGCGTGCTTGGGACATTAAATGTTGATCAAACACAGGATGTAAAAGGGGCTTGTTAATTTATCAGCTTTGTGATGATCTGCTCTTCGGGCGCAGTTTTTTACTCCCTGTGATGAAACTCATCCATATTCAAGGCTCCATCACGAGAAAACAGCGTTTGAATTCTCATGATTCTGCTCATTAAAGAATCTTCTGGTTAAAAATTGGCTTTTTGAGGCATAAACACGAGCAACTCTCCATGTGTCAGGTTCCACTAATCCTCCGTGAACCTGCAGCACGAAACCAAACCTTCTATACATGTGGTTGTGTTTGTGTTTTCTTCTTATTTATAGTTATTCATATCAAAGTTTATGGTTAAACTGAAAGATATCGAGCTTAATTTACATTTCTTTGTCGTAACGGTTTGACAACGACATCTCAGAAATCGCTGTTACATTTTTGTTTCAGCGAATATGTCGGTATCAGAATTGTTTTACTCCCTAATATTGGTATCGACCCCCAAAAAAACAGTATCTGTCGCACACTAGTTGCAAATATGGCGAACACTCGATAAACACTTCAATAAAAACATCTTTATCGTAAATTCTGTGTATTTTCAACTTCAGTTTAAATGTTTTTTCGCTGAAATGTGCTTTTCAATAATTGATAAATTGCCAATAATTGCCATGCACATTCCTCCTATAGTTTTGAAGTGAATCCCTCCTCACGTCTCCAGCTGGTTTACAGTGAACTCCAACATTTGACTTGTTAATTAACGTCACTAATTGACTTGTTGGTTGTTGTCGACAGCTCCGAGCTTCTGGAAAACACTTCGGCAGGTTTTGATCCTCTTCTGTACGCCGGCCCTGAGCCGATCCAAACCGCCACACGATATTTCACTTCTCTCCTTCGTGCAGACGGACGAGGAGACTCGCTCTCGGCCCTCGGTGCATGAGAACGTACATCTGTAACCGGGCTCTTGTTTTCCCCTCTGCATCATTATGGTAAATGTTAAACTCTCTCTGCACTTTGCCCCGAGGCGGCTCAGCGAGGCAGCGCCGAGGCGTGCGTCTGCATTTCCTCAACATTTAACCCTCAAACTGAGCAGAGATAATCATCTGCGTCCTTCCTGCCTAAAGACGCGGTGTTTCTCTGGCTTTTTAAAATTTCCAGGCGAGTGGAGAGATGATGATGATGATGATGATGATGATGATGATGGTGATAAGTGCTGAATTCGGAATTGGCAAAGTTTGGAGGGGTAAAGTTGCCACAGGTGAAAACTCACACTTTTGTAAACTCAGTGTGAGGTGTCCTGAAATGAAGTTGTTGCAACACTTGCACAACTTTGACACCAAAATAAACAGGTATACGCAGGTTTATTAAAAATGCAGATAAAGCTGTTAAAAAAGCTGATCCTTCCTGTTGCCAGGAGAGGAGTTTGTCTTTCTGTCTTTCTGTTATTTCACATGGGAGTGAAGGATGAATCTATCCATTCTGATGTCAGACTAAGACACAAGTTGGTTTTTGACCAGTGGAAACCATAAATACAAAGAAAACACAAACTACAAGCAAACATATAGAAACTTAAATGAAGAAAATACACTTCGTTTTCACGTAAACGCACAAACCCTCGACAAATCCAACAATAAAAGTTTTCATATTGACAAACTAAAAAGGCTCGTCATCAGATCTGAATCCCTTCAACATGAGATCCTCACAGTTTGAGGATTTCGTGGCTCAGCTTCTCGGAGATATGGAATATCCCCCCCCCCCCCCCCCCCCCTGTATATCCTCCTGCTGTAAAGACATAATGACCAGGGCACGGGGCACAGACGCCCGTGACTCTCACAGAAACCCACATCCTGGAGTTTGGGAGGGAAATTGATTCCTCGTCCGTCTTGACTCTGATCTGCCGTTTGACCCCGAGCGTCTGCGGGAATTACACTCACAGTTTATACATAATCCCTCAGTAAAAAAGGGGCTTTGTGACATATCAAATAAGAAAGTGTGATCATGACTGGACTGTCTGATGCTAACGCTCTCCCTCTCTCCCCCCCCCCCCCCCCCTCCTCTTCTGTCTCAGGAGCTTGTATCTACGAGGGATCGCTGCACGCGGTAGGTGACCCCACACGTTACCGGCCTGTCGTACCTCCTCAGCATCGCTGGTTGAAATGTCCTCCCTGTCCGCTCACAGAATCAGGATCTCGAGTGTGATTGTGAAGCCTGATGGGTATTCGTCTCATGTATTATTCAGTGGGACATCACCGGGTTTGTATGAGTGACGGTGTGTGTGTGTGTGTGATGTGATAGGTGGTAAAAGGTGTACGTACTATCAGTAGGGATTGCTGCACATCCTCCGTTGTCTGAGATGCAGCCGAGAAGATGCCTCTCATCTATAATGCATGCCGGATACTGACTATGTGGATGATAATGGCGATGAGAGAGCTTGATGCGGCGCGGCGGCGGCGGGCCCGGCTGCAGGAGGAGGAGCCTCTGGGATCTTTTTCAAAGTTAGAGAGGAGTTTTACTCCCGGTGGTTCTGCTGGGGGCTGGAGAACATCCAGGGTTCTGCTCTGACATTTGCTTTTGGTGTTTTCCTCTGTTGGTGGATCCTCAGATTCTCGCTGGAGTCGTACTTTAGAGTTTGACCTTGTGGCTCCTTCAGCATCTTTTCTCACTGTGTAAGGTTTTCTACTAACGTCACTTCGCTAGAACTTCCAAGTGTTTGCATTTTCCACATACGTCCACACGGGGAATGGTGGTTGGCACTGCTGCCCCACAGCAAGAAGGTTGCTGGTTCAGATCCCGATTAGATTGATTGCAGTCTTTCTTATACCAAACTGTGAAAACTGATTCTCTGTGCACGGGAGCAGTGTCGTGTTGAAACAGGAAACGGACAAATGCAAGTTTTGTCTGAAAAGTTTTTAAGTTCTGCGACAGAACCACGAGAAATCTGTGCTCATGAGTGTCTGTATATTTTTGGCAGTATTGTGTCATTCTGAACTTTAAAAAGCAGAGTTTGATAATGTATTTTATCTGTTTTTTTTATTCTGAGAATATAATATGCAACAGAATCAAGAGAACCCTTTATTCTTACAGTCAATGTTGAAAGCATTCAGCCCAGGAAGCAGCTCGGAGTGAGTCAGGACTGAAGTTATCTCCTCTGTGCTCTTAGAAAGAGTTAGAACGAAGGAAACTGCTGCCGTGCACTTTAGAAAAACACCACTTGTGTCTTGCAACAACTGGTAATCTCTCTTAAAAAGCGTTAAACACGGCTCTGAGCGGCAGAGTTGTGGTTCCCAGGCGGAATAAAGAGGAGCTCCTGCTTCGTTCCTGCTGTGTTATCAGCATAATTACAGTAAAGCCGGAAACAGCGAGCGGTGACATATACCTCCGATCCCGTAAATGCACGGGAACACATCCTGCCTTCCCGGCGTTAGTTTTCCCCTTCGCTTTGAAACGGGATAATTGTCGGAGCGAGGATGTGAAGGAAGAAACGGTTCGGGCGGGAAGATGGAGGGGGAGGGAAAAGACAAGGAGGCGGAGGAGGAGGAGGAAGAAGAAGAAGAGGGGGTTTGTGGGAAAACGGAGACGGCAGAGAGACAGGTGGGACGCCCCTGCGTGTTCGGACACAGCCGGGGAAAAGGCCCTTGTGGAGTTCAAAGTGAGGAACCTCCCCCAACACCTGGAGTGGTGGGCAGAGAGAAAACACAGATTAAAGTGCAGACCTCGGAGGAGGAAGACGCCCTCGGGCCTCGGAGTGTTTTTGTGACTGTGGTGAAATCATAAGAGGTAAAAAAACAACAAAAAAACAGCCTGGTCACAAATCATCCGTTTCCTCTTTCTTCTTTCTCCAGACTCTAATTTCTTTATTTGATTACTTTTCATCAGATTTATAAGTTTCTTTAACTCGAACCACACGTTTTATTCACCCACACTCCAAACACGCTACACAGTTTGATCTCTCTGTATCAATAAGAGTTTATTCAAGGAACTTTCCATCAGTTGTTCTCAATCTGTGCATTTACCTGCGCTTCAGGAAGCAAGTTATCATTTAGTCAAATAACTGAAGTTCAAGAAAAACAAAACCCACCTGTCATCAGGATGTTAGATTAAAGATTAATGATTCTCCTGCAGACCCCTGACTCCTCATGGCTCATCTATGCTGCCTTTATGTACAGAAAACGTACGGCTGCACAGGGGAATGCTGGGAATGTGCAGTGCACGGCCGACTACAGCTACCACAACACTGGGCCTGAATAAAAAACCCAAGGGAGCTCATTTAGAACCGATCCTCTGACAGCTGCCATGTGGGGAAATCAGACTCAAACTTCATGGCAGCCGGTCAAAAAAATTCTGATGCCAAAACCCTGTCATTGTTCGACAGTTGGGTCGTTAGCCATTCAGGCGACTGATCGGGCGTTTTGCGATCCTGCAAAACAGGAAGTCAAGCAGCAAACGGCCTTAATGGGGATCGAACGTTATTTTTGTAACGCTGCTCTTGCACTCATAACGCTCCTGCTGCTTCTCGGATTCCATCTGCTTGTGCTCCAACTGTGCGCTTGCACTCGAATGCTCCGTTGCTTGCACGCAGATTTCCTGCCCTCCAGCTTCAGCTCTACTCGTATCGCTCACGTCTGCTTCTATTCGCGTGAAACGTCAGCTCTCCGATTTCTTATCTGCTCTTTTTAATGGGACAAATCTGTCAAGATTCCCGACCAGGTCTAGTGCGTTGGCTTTGCTTCAGGAAGAGTCCCGTACGGGCGGTTAGTTCAACTGGGTTCATGCTCTCCTGCCCTCCACTAACCCCCTAACAACCCCGTCATCACTGGTCAACAAAAAGTGGCAAAATCAAGGTTGTTTTGTTGATTTTAAGTTCTTTACTGTGTGGGAACACTGTTGCCCTGTTTTGGGAACAGTAACGTCAGTAAAAGTCACCACGAGTAATCACACTTGATTGATTAAATCCTCTGTTATTGTAACACGTGTGAGTTAAACAGTGAAATACAACACAACAGATCTTCTGGCTGAAGCGGTTTGCTTTGTTCAGACCTTCTCGTCGGAAGCAGACGCGTTTGACTGATGTTCCACATCTGCACTAAATCACCGACCTGTCGACTGTCACCAGCTCCCGGCCCTGTAACCCGAGTCTGAAGTGTTCGGGTGTAAAGTGACGTCTTCAGTCACGTCCCCCTCAGGTCGTCCTGAACGTCCTGTCATGTCCTGCACCGAACATGGAGGAAGCAGCTCTCATAAGCAGATATCGTATATGATGTTATATTCTTGCAGTCAGAAATGTGGGTCAGACCGAAGTTAAAGAAGTTCAATTTGAATAATCTGTTTGATGTCACAGTTTGATGACGCTCGTCTAAATCTCTAAAATTCAGATGTTTGTCTTGAGATGAAAACGAGACTGCAGCTTTTATTTATCAATCATCAACTCATCATTCCTGATTCATCATTTAGTCTAAAGAATGTCAGAAAATAGGGAGAATTATACTTCACAGTGTTTCCGGAAGCTGAAGCGGATTCTGTCCATATTCGATATTCAACCAAATCATCACATTGTAGAAACTGGAACTAATCATATTTGGATTATTTGATTTTTCTTTGCAGTGGATCAAACATGTTGCAGTTGTTAAGTTATTCAAATCCAAACAGCAACGTTAACAGAGGTAACCAGGAGACTAATGTTTAAGGTTTTTTATTTTATATAATAATCGCCTTATCATACGTTGTGTATTTTAACATTTTATGTCCAGTATAAGTAGAATAAATTGCTACCTGTTGCCAGTTGAACTCATCCGTACATACAGGGATATAGAACCGTGGCCCAGCGCTGGCCCAGTGACGGCTGATGGTCGGCTCAATGACTTAGGACCATAAAACTGTACGGGTGCACTTCTCTTTGCCTGAAACTCTGCAGTGCTTTAGGGTCTCATGTCAAATTAGTAAAATAAACCGATGTACCGGTTGTTTGCGGCTCAACAGTGAAGATTGTGGTCAGATTTTTTACATAACGCAGGCTCTTATTGCAGCGGGTCAGCGGGTCAGCGTGCCGCCAGGCCCGACACGCTGCTGAAATATGGCACACAGCCCCGCAGTGAAGGACGCCTGGCGCTCGGCAACATGCAGCGCCATGTCCAAATATATCACCTGCCCCCTCAAGGCTTGAATTCCTGGCATTGCAAGTCGCTGCTACTGAAGGAATCAAACTGTAGGGCACCTTGATTATAGCGCCATCATGACGGAGGTCTGGGCTGTAAATTCCTCTCCATCCATCAGATCGGTGGTAATGAAGAACGACAGCGGCGTTAAATAATCTGCTTTCAGCCGCTGTCTGTTTGTCTGGTTGTCCTCCACTTCCTCTCGGGGGAAGGTTGGGACGTGATCCAAGAAAGAGAAGAGAACACATAACACGGATCAGGACAAAGGAGCCAATCCACGAATGGTTTTATTTACTTTCTTCAATCTATGAGTGTGTTTGTTTTGGAGTGGCTGGATCTGAGTTTAAGTGTTGGGTCTTGGCGGAGGTATGAGCTGTACTGGGCGCCGTTCCAGTTTTGCGATGATGTTTTTTTAATATCATGAATTATCTGCTTCGTAAAAAAACAAGTGTTTACATGTGGGACTGGGGAACTCCCAAAAATCGGATCCCTCTGCGCTGTAGTGATCGGAGAGATGGAGCCGTGGTATCGAGGACCCCGTCGATACACTCGCTCGACCAATCACGAGCCAGTCTTAGCTGTCAATCATGAGGTTTCCCTCTCATATTCACATCATCAAATAACCAAACTTACCAGGAGCATGAACACTTGATGATGTGGTCCATGTCCCATCTGCTAACGCGGAGGAGGACAGCGTTTAAATGATCGCGCGTCATTTCCATTTGCTGAAACGGCTTCGACGTATAAATCCTCTCGTAATAAAACACGTGACGTTCCACCGCTGTCGCCCACCGGACGAGACGACGCAGATTAACTCCACCGCCAGTCCCCGTCCCGCAGGAATGACGAGGCCCTCCGGGTTTTGGACGTGTAAATGATATATATACACGTCACAAAGACGGGTCCTGATCCTAAAAAGTAATAAAGCGGTCCTCGTTTGAGTTTGCCTGAGGATGTTTGCTGGATGTCATCCTCTCTCTCTCTCTCTCTCCTCTCTCTCTCTCTCTCTCTCTCTCTCCTCTCTCTCTCTCTCTCTCTCTCTCTCTCTCTCTCTCTCTCTCTCTCTCTCTCTCTCTCTCTCTCTCTCTCTCTCTCTCTCTCTCTCTCTCGTCAGTTTAACACTCGATCAGTTTCGTTCAATTAGTGCGAGTTATCTATTAACGTCTATAGTCACCGGCGTTAAACCTGCAGCGCTGATGTGGAACGGCGGTTAAACAGTTGACTGGAGCTCGGCTGCAGGTTTTTACTCATAAACAATTCTAACAGTCAGAAACTCCACCAAATCATCTGGATCGCCCCCTGGTGGCTGACTTGCGGTATAGGTCGTAAATGCGGCCTCCTCCATGTTAGTAGATGGGACAGGAACAAAACTAAAAAGTCATTTTACCACTATTGCACTGACATGTGAGATGTAAACTAAGTACTTTATAAAAACACCGTCATCAGCAAACTTATACTGTAGTTGATGCTCTTATTTTGCTGAGTTTTTAAGGCCTCATCAGAACAATGCTCGACAGCGCCCGTGCGCCGTCGTCGTCTCTCAGGGAAAAAATAGTTCTGCAGAACGTTTTGTAGTCGCCGTCAGAAAAACAATCTCAGCAGTAAGTCTGATTGCAGCTGCCCGACACGCTTCACAACTCCAGTCTGATGACGCCGACTGGAGCCAGGAGAAAGAGAGAGTACAGTGGAGATACAGGGAGCTCTTTGAAAGCAGCCTATCTCTGACTCCCTCTGTGCCGAGGAGCAATTCTTCGTACCCGTTGGGGTTTGGCGGTGAAGTATGACATTAAAAGCACTAATGGGATCTGACGGCTGGTGGACAGAGTATGTATATTAGTGGAAACCGGCTCTTCCGAGGTGGATTAACATTCAGGCTGTGGTGATAATTCCCTTTGTGATGACTGCGTCACCGCTGACTGGTTTTCACGTCGTCCCCCCCCCCCCCCCACGGGGCGCCAAACCACCCATGTGATCAGAGGAGAAGCCAAATCAGGCCTCAAGTGTCCCCTGAGGGAGGAGACGTGCGGCGCAGACACACTTCAAGGCTGCAGGAGGGAGCCGAGGGGGGGGGGAACAGAAAAACACCGAAACTGGGCAAAGGATCTGAAGGCGAGGGGAGACGAGGAAAACACGACAGGGAATATCATCTTTTAGAGGATGACAGTCTGGGACGGAGATAAGGTGGGAGAGGGGGAGGGGGGTGGGGGGGGCTTCACCTCGGTCCCGTGAGAAAGAAAACGTGTGTCAGCGTTTGCTTCTCGCAGCCTTTTGAGCTCCGGACAGGTGAGGTCACCTGCCTGGTGAGGGAACACAGAGAGAAACTGCAAATGAAACTTCTGAATAAACAGCTGCTGATAAAACTCCACATCTGTAAAGACATCGACGCTCAGTCAATAAGATATGACTTTATCTTGTCGTCATCTTGAAATAAAAATTCCCTCGATCAGGATATAAGAGTTTGGCTCATTTATAAAATCATCATCGTGGGATTATTAGTCAGTGAAACAGACTTTTGTAGATTCAAACTTAGTGTGTGTTGTCTGTCAGAGCTTCAGACTCTCTGGCCTCCGCTTCCATGACAGTTAGACTCAGTTGGAGGTCGCCGTGCGTTCGGAGCTCAGCGTCAAAAAAAAAGGAAAACGTCTTGAAGCTCCGGCTCCGTCTGTGGCGGCGTTGAGCTCCATCTTCAAACGCCGTCACTGCCGGAGCCAGGTGGAGGATGAAGGCTGCTTTTCAGAAGCAGACTCTTAAAAAACTTCACGGAGTTTCTTTCGACCTGTAGCCAGACTCGCCGAGTGTTTTACCCGGTCGATTCTGAATCCTGATTCCTCCCAACCCAGCACATCCTGTTCCTCCCCGTTCATCCTCTGCAGAGGTTCCCTCCTGCTCCTGTGGTGTTTGAAGTTCCCCCGACATAATGAAGTGAGCGCCGGCCGCACTGATACCGGGAGAATGGGGGCCTTTCAGAAGCACCGGGGCCCAGGACACACAGAAATAGATCACTGGAGGACGGCTCTACCACCTCTGAATTATTAAGTGGCCCGAGGCTGTGAAGTGGCTGCTCTTTTCAAGATGCTTTTAAAGCCAAACTGCCTCTTGCATCTCGAATCCTGTCGTACTTTTGAGCCAGAGCAGCAGTTTCCCATTTGTTTTTCTCGAGGGAGGAAGTTGTGCGGTGCAGTGTTGAACCCGGTGTTGTTTTATTTCCCTCCTGTCCGTCACTTCGATAGAAGCTTGAAGGTTTCAACACAGGCTGAGACGTATTCGGACAGATGCTACAGGTTATAAATTGAAACACTGATCAACCTGAAGTTTTTCAGTCTCAGCCTCGTTCCTCATCGCCTCTGAGGTCACGTCCACACTAAGTGGTTTTAGCTTTTCCAGCCCCTGAGAAACAGAAACTAAAAATAACGCTGCTGACTCCATTTTAGTTGGGGTTGTGTTTTAGTCTGCACGGGTCCATAGACTGTGTGTGAAGATAGACGACGCATCTCCACGGCAAAAATATCCCAGATATATACGAACGCTAACATCTAGCGAGGTTGTGATGCACATGCTCGACCAATCGCAAGTTTATCGTGACGTTTCTCCCTGTTTTTGTATCGTCAAATAACTCATTCAAACACAAACCAAAACCAATAAGGATGAGACATGCATTTAGCCACCAGGGGGCGATCAAGACACTTTTTGGGAGCTGTCATGTCGTTAATCTTTATCATCAGGTGATTTCCTTTTCTGCAGATGTGTTCATGCACAACTCATTCATCGGTCTGTGAAGTTGATAAAGTTCACTTCATGTCCGTCCTGCTGCAGAAGGATCCTAAAGAAATGTGCTGCTGGAGTAAGTTGAACTAATTCTGCAGCATAAACTGAGCCTGGTTTTTTTTATGTAGCCGGTCGACTTTCTTTCAGATTCCTCAGTGCCAGGCTCCGGCTGTGCCCACGCACTCACACTGCAATGAAGGAGGAGGCCATTTTTTAAAAGGGTAGCGCTAATGTTGGTTTACGTTACCTTGGGGGGAGGAATAAGAAAAGGGAGAGCGGAGACAAACTTCAGAGGGACGGGTCACGAGTTGGCCTCGTTTGATTAAAAGCATTAATCAGAGTATTAGAATCAGATTTCTTCCATCTTCCATTGTAACGCCCCCCCCCGCGGAGCCCTGGGGCGCAGCGTGGGACCCGGCACCGTTCCTCCGCAGCCCTTCTGAGGGCAAACCAGAGCCCACCACGCTCCCTGGACTGGAACTAAGCCCTTTTCTTTTCCCAGCAGCTCTGTGCAGACAGGCAGAGCCGGAGTGAAGTGGTGCAACCTTTGGCAAACACCCAGCCGCCGGGCTAATGGGCAAACAAACAAGCCCGGCTGCTCCCCTTCCCCATCGGCCTCCTCCTCCCCCGAACCTCCGGGCCATCCGGTGGTGGCTTTGACAGTTTCATTGCCGAGGGTCCGGGAGGTCGCGGGCCTTTTGTCTCTCACTTCATTCAGAGTGTTTGATTCCCAGCTCGCCATTCAGCCCAGTTTGCTCCTTATCTGTAAATACCAGCGTGCAGCCCCCCCCCCGAGCTCTGGTTGGTCTTTCTTGCTCCGCTATTCCCTGCGTCTGTGCCTGCAGGCTCTCGGAGCAACAAGTGTTTAGACAGAGGAGCGTTAAACTGATCCGAGCTTTTGTCCCTCGCTTGCTCAGACGGCCGTGTTCGCACACGCCGCAGATCTCAAACCTGCTCTGCACCAACAGGGCTCAGCCGCACCCCCGAGGGAAGCCCTGCTGTTTTCTGTCCTGAATACAGGAAGAGGAACGAGACCCTCTTCAGGGACAACAGCTCCCAAAATTAATTCTTTACCGCAGGAATTCAAAGAGCTGTGAAGACTGAGAGCTCCAGGGAGGTTTCCTCATATTTTGGAGAAACCTTATTGATGGTTTTGGGTTACAAAATGAAACTCAGTTCATTATACAAACAAATCATCATTCATGCTGTGAGGCCACAGCGTCTCTCAAGTATCTGTTCAAAATGCACCAAGAGAAATGAAAATCTAAATTTCATTCTCATTTCTTTTTTTTTTATTCCCCCGGTGGCGTTTTCCCCCGGTGCTGAGAAACAGAAATCTAGTTTTCCTTGTTTAGCATGTGGACGACGAGATGCTCTCATTAGCTCATCTGCACAGTGAGAGGGAAAGAGAAACTTAAAGTTGCTCTAACGCCCCTGCAGCACGAGAAGCTTCAACACATCCACGCACAGTCGGCAACATTCAGTCAAATTCAATGTTAAAGTTCCTCTTGTTGCGTTTTCGGGCCGAAAAAGTTGGATTTACAAGAAGACACGTTTCAAATCGACTGAACTTTACGATATGATGCATCGAACACTTTGTGCGTTTGTGAAATTTTGGAATCTTAAGATTGAGTCGCTGCTGATGATTGATTTTTGACCTTTTATTATCGAGAGCTTCTTTTTCCAAAACACATTAACGATATTTGGGGATGATTAAAACATTTCAATTACTGATATATATGAAAATTGGCAATGATTCCTTAGATGTGGCTTTGACAAAGAAATGTAGTTGAACAATAAACTTTATTATAAATAACTATTAATAAAAAAAAAAACACGTACAACCCAACATATTAACTTTGAATTACGAAAACAACAGATACTAATATGTCTGTGAAAGGCTCATATCGGCCGATATTACTGGCCAACCGCTAAATGATGGTTCGACTGGTGGAGGTGGTCGAGGTGTTAGTTCCCTCTTCTTCCTCCTTCGTCTGTAGGAGCCATCGTTCACAGTGATTCACACTCAGTCCGCTCCTCTTCCTCCTCCCCCCCCCCCCCCCCCCCTCTCCCCTGTTTCCAGTGTTTATTTTATTTTCTCTGGTCCAACCATGGAGTCAACCTCTGGTCAACCACATTTTCCTCTGTGTCTGTCTGGATTATTGATGAAGCAGGTGAAGTGAAACCAAAGCGGCTGCAGGCAGAGTGAGGCGGAGGGTGGGAGGCTCTCTGGAAACCACAGCTTCAGAGGTCGGGTTTATTTTAGATTTTTGGGGTCTGTAACTACACGCTACCGGCGTTTTCTATAACCACTAGATAATCAGGCATCTCATTTTATTTTTGTGAATGATTGGTGTAAATTTCCAAGCCAACGACGGGGAAATCCTCGGTGTAAAACTCCCAGAGATTTAAAGCTAAACGATATAATCACGCCTCAGTCTGCCAGAGAGGATTTTTTTTACGAGTGCGTTGTGATCATCTTTCAGTTTGTGCTCATTAAACAACACCTCCTACTTAAAGGAGCCTGGTGGATTCACCGTCCATAATCTAGAGCTGACGATGACAGGTAGGGACGGATGTTTGCCTCGGGGTGGGGGGGGGATGAGTGGGAAGCCAGACCCGGCCTGTCGATGACTTCATCTCCCGCACTTACCTGGAAGCCGCTGCTCACCTCAGCAGAAAACAAAAGCCAGCTCCCCCTCTTCGCTCTGACCCCACAGGAGGCTGGGGTCATTCTACAGATCCCTCCACCAGCAAATCCTGCTTTAAGATAAAGAAAATATGAATGGTATATATTCTACGGTAGACGGATGATGATGGACACGGCGTGAAGACTTGTCTCCGTCCGTCAACGCTCCAGCCTCTCCCTCCGTTCACTCGCTCGCTATTTCCTCCCATCATTAAAAGATGTTTTCTCTGTAGCGAGCAGAAACCGGAGACACTTATAAGATCGTCAGGTGTCGACAGTAACAGCTCAATTTCACACCGACAGTTGGGGCGTTCAAAACAAATGGCAGAAATACTAGCAGCAGGAATAAACTAAATTAATAAAGGCCACTAGACGCTGCAGTGTTTATTAAAACCCAAGATTCCCAATGCCCCTCACACGTCCTCAGCACTTATTATGTTGGTTATTTACACATTCAGAATTTACAGAACTCATTCATTTGGAGTCATTTTTGCTCTGTGTTTGTTCTCCACCTCCTCCTGAGGAAATGTCTGGCTCCTGAGCTCCAGTAGGTTCACCTGCTAAACTTTTTAAAAGCATGATCAGCTCACACGTAGGTTTTTTTAACGTGTAAAACCTGCTTAAAATGCATTTGATTTATTATATTTATTTTTTGGGGGGGTACGTCATATTAGTCGACATCAAAACAGGGTTTGTAAAAACACCCTGGAGGTCGGTGACTTCACGATGTTCCGGTGCCGGACTTCATCGCCTCTGTGATGCGTGTCGGTGGATTAACACGCGACTACTGCAGATTAATTGAGAATAAAATCTGATTGTTCCATTTCGGACTGAATTCAAAAGCCAGATGTTGGTTCTGGTTTTTGTCGGCGAGAGGATTTGTCTTTTTCTCTGAGCTTCACCAGAAGTTTAACAACAATCGAAAGCTTGTCCTGAAGGGACAAAGGATAAAGACCTGTGGAGCTTTGACTTTTTCCATCTCACAAATTGTAATTTTCTTGAGGGGTTTAACAAAAATGATTGGGGTTCCTTCCTGTGGAGACCGTGAATACCCACATTGAATTTAAAGGAGATCTGTATTTTACTCTTTGAGCATTTCTCACGCATGGTCAGGGTGAAGTTTGAAGTTTGAAGTTTGAAGTTAGTAGACAGCCATGTGTGTGTTTGAAGAAGCACTTCCAAAGTCCTCGTTCTGCCCTTTTCACGACTCTCTTTCTCTCACAACCTTTTCTTTACGATCCCGCGCTGTGAGATGTTCGAGATGACAAGAGGACAAACCACTAATATCCACCGTTTTCCAGTTGGCAGCCTGTAATCCATTGACCTTTTACTGGTGTTGAAAGAAAGACGCTCGGCTTAAACTGACCGCACACACTCTGCTGTGTTTGAGTGATCTTTGCCCTCTAGTTAGAGGAGGAACAAGCTTCAGCTCGTTTTTTTATTACAGGCCGGTCGGAGGTAAAGACTAAAAGCTTCTGTGCCTTTGTTGTGCCTGAGAAAGGAACCCGGCGAGTCCTGTGGCCCATGATGGTCGGGCGTGTGATCGATGTCCCCAGAGGTTCACGCAAACAGTCAGACTCCAGAAAACAATCTGATCCATAATCCAGACTCGATTTCCAGACGGAACAAGAGCTGACACTGTGTCTGACCCCCGGCGGCCTGCTTTATTGTTTGTGTGACTGAATGAGGACGTTAAACGTTTGTTTTAACAGTCGCCTCGTTGTCCGCACGACGAGCCTCTTTTGTCTCGTCATTACTTCGGGCCGTAAAAAAAGAGCGTGAGATTAGCTGCGAGAATTTTTTGAATTCCTGTGACTGCTAAAGAGAGGAACTTAGCAGCAAACTGAGGAGTTGCAGCGAGTGTCGTTCGGGGGGGAAGCTTGTTGTGTAAACATCTCGCTCGTTTCACCAGAGCGTCGAACAATAGATCCGTCTCACATGCGTACGCCTCAAAACGATAACCAGTTTAAGGGAAAGGCATGAAAATGTGTCTTGGAGCCGGAACATGGGATGAAGCTTTGAGGAGCTGGCGAGCACAAGCGGGGCGACGAGAGAGTTGCTCGAAAAAAGAAATCTCATTGCAGTTGGACCGTGATGTGAATTCCATTTACACGTTCCATTCTTCCTGCTTCGCTGCGTCTGTGGCACCATCGGCTGAGTCAGCTAGATCATATTGGAAAGAGATTAAACATTGAATGATATCAGTTAGTTCTTCAGAATGATCCCACGTACCGATGTGGAAGGGAATTACTCGATAACATCTCGTCTCTTACGCATGTAAACGGCTGTATCGTTGTAAAATACAGAATTTAACAAGACAACGAGGTCAACGACACTTGTAATTGATTCCCCACGTTGTGTTCTACAACCTGAGGCTGGTGCCGGTTGTTGTCGTCCTTAAGGGGGGTCATGTGACAGGAGCCTGACCAATCAGTGAAGGCTACATCGTGACTGAAAAGACCCAATCAGCAAGCGGTTGTGAGTGTCTACGTCAGCAGTTTTTAATCTTTCAAGGATATTTTTCCAATGAAAGAATAAGAATTATGAGGCTGAAATAAACGTGAAGGACAAAAACTCTCCCTGACTTTTCCTGGAGACGTTCCCTCTAAACGTTCCTCCGCACTCACGAGGGTCCGTGGGGCTCGGGTCGGGAACCACTCTGCTGCTGGTTCATGCACAGACTGAGGCTGAAATGTCTGGTGGTTGCATCATGGGGTTTGGCTTTTTCTCAGTGAAGGAACACGGAGAACTTTATTTTCCTCAAGCGCATCAGAACACATGGACCCGGCCTCATGAGGAGGAGGAGCGGCCTGCAGTAAATAACACTGGCTCTTCACTCAGCCTCCGCAACAATGATGCTTCACACGCCGTCAGGTTGTGATCGCGACCTTTAACCTTAACAATAACCACCTAGTTACTGGCTCTTCCTCCGTGAAGAAGCTATTCAGCAGCGGGTTTGATTTTCCTCTGTTCCGTCACTTCCTCCTCCGCTCTCTCTCTCCGCTGTACGTCGGCGCCGGTGCAGATCCCGCGGTGCGAAGCCGTGTTGATCTTGACAGTTGGACGCCAAAGCCTGAGTGAGGGAAAATGGAGGGAGGCACTATTCACGTCTCCACAGGGTTAAGAAGCCACAAATAGGCCTGGAGGGACAATGATAGAAGGCAATTACTGCTCGCCAGTGACCCGTGCTTCCCACGTCTGGGCGCGACGACATGAGCATCCTTTATCTTGTCCACTGGAAATAGCACATCGCCTGCTGTGCCTCCCGCTCGCCGCTCGCCGCTCGCCGCTCGGCCTCAGCAGAGCGTTGAGCCTCCGCTGGCGACGGGTGTAGAAAGGTAAACACGGTCTCACGGCTCCCCCTCGCCTCCTCCCACCTTCCAGGCACAGAGGCCCAGCAATCATTAATCTAGAGAGTAAACAGTGCCCCAGCATCCCCGAGCAACTTCGACCGGGCCTATCGCTCATCCTCATCCTCCTCTTCCTCACCTTCTTCCTCCTCCTCCTCCTCCTCCTCATGCTCTTCTGCTTCGTGCCTAAGCTCCTCTCCACCCACCCTTCACATCAGCCAGAGCAAAGGTGGCTGATGTGGTTTGTTTAAGCGCGGCAGAAAATTATGTTGTATTTCAACTGGCATCTTATTTCATGCTTTGACGTCAGAAATGGAAATTACAGAAAGACGAGAGAGAGAGAAACAGAGAGGAAGAAGATCCAAAAAGTTAATAAGTAAATAGAATAAATCTTCTCTGTGTGTGAATGCAAATGTAAAAGTTTCACATTTTAGAAAAACTAAAATAACCTCAAATGTTAATACTTTTCATTAAAGCCCTACTTGTAGGCGCTGGTGCCAATTCCCGAAAGTAGAAAATAATAATATTAAATTAAAATTATACTAAGGTTTGATATTTTACAGTTTAAACAAACTTTATCATAAATAACTATAAATAAAAAGACAAATACAGGAAGTGGAAAATGTCTTTTTTACATTGTTTATTCTTTATAAAGTAAATGATTTCATATGAGTGTCCAGGTCGAACACAAAGTCTCGGGGGGGAGAGGTCTGCAGAGTCCCTGGGGGGGGTGTCCAGGGTCTAGAGGGACCACGTCTGGGCTCGGGGGTGCTCGGGGACGGGTTGGAGAGGTCTGCAGAGTCCCTGGGGGAGTGTCCAGGGTCCAGAGGGACCACGTCTGGGCTCGGGGGTGCTCGGGGACGGGTTGGAGAGGTCTGCAGAGTCCCTGGGGGAGTGTCCAGGGTCCAGAGGGACCACGTCTGGGCTCGGGGGTGCTCGGGGGTGCTCGGGGACGGGTTGGAGAGGTTGGCGGGGTCCCTGATGGTCGGGGTACCTGATGGTCGGGGTCCCTGATGGTCGGGGTCCCTGATGGTCGGGGTCCCTGATGGTCGGGGTCCCTGATGGTCGAGGTACCAGTGGCGGGGGAGGGACTCTTCTCAGTGGTCTGCAGCAGGGGCAGTAAAGGGGGCTTGACATTCTGCCAGTGTCCGCCCACCGACATGTCTGAGAGAGGCTCAGACTGGAATTACTGGCCGACCAATACATCAGCCAGGGTTTACTGTTACATGTGCTCTTTCTAACAATATCACTGCTTCACCACGGTTACTTTGAACATTTCCTATTATGACCAAAACCCCCCAAAAAACATACTTGTAATTTTCCTTTTTAGGTAAAAAAACTCATTAAACAGTTCTACTGTGTGGAGCGTCCTGCTTTTCCTTATGCACAGTACAAGGAAAATCTCATACTAATAACAAATACATTTTATAATCCCATAATCTTTGAGTGAATCTGCAAGGCAAGTCAAGCTAAGCCCAGAAAATATCATTAATATAGTCATTATTTCCTTCCTCTCATCCCTCTCGACTTGTTTATTACTTCTTTCTTTTCGTGAAAAGCATGAAAATCTCCCAAACTGATGACACCAGTGTTTTTCTTCACCCGACAACAAACCCGGAGCTCTTCTGGATGTTTGAGTATTTATTGCCCGCTTCTTTGAAACTCAAATTACACGTTGTGTGTGTCGTCCTCAAAGCTCGGGGAGAGTGCGCTCGATGTAAACTGTGCAGTCTGAGCACGAGGGTCCAAGTGCAGCGCCTGATTTACGACTTTGCGACTGACGGGCGTGTGTGGACGTGTTTGTCGAGACTCCCTCTGTAGTGTAAACACAACCCTGAGGTGGTGAACAGGAACACGTGCACCTCACCCGGGTTCGGTCTTTATCGCAAAATCTGAAGTGATAAAACAAGATCAAATTCTTTTGATTCAAATAACAAAAATATGGGGCTTTCCAATCACTGCCACACATCGACTGTGGCTCCGCTCTGTGCCGACTGCAGCTTTGTTTTTTCCCCCCCCAGCAGTCGTCTCTTGTGGTTCGGAGACAGACACACAAGCCCTCATGCTACAGAACATCTCCAACCTGAATAATGCACCGTGTGGGCCTGCTCTCTGCTCAACGTGTAGACACATGCAGTATATGGCATCAGAGACGGATGTGTGTTATGCAAAGACGGAGCGGGGGGGGGGCGCAGAGGCGTGCAGCTCCTCCCACTACTCCCAGTTTCTCTTTGGCATAATTTCACAGTTTCTCTGAGAAAATTAGGAAAATTAGGAAATCACACAACGGGCCGACACCAGCACTCGTCATCGTGTCTTATTCGCCCCCCCCCCCCCCGTGTCTCCCCGGCAGCTTGACGACCCGCTCGTCTTATTTCCTGGTGAGGAATGTGCTTGTTCTTTGTGCATCTGTCTTCTGGCTCAGGTCGGTGCGCTGGCCAGTAGCCAAACTCCCCTGTGAGTTGAGACCATGCAGGAAAAAAAAGCCTCTGATACAAATCTTCAACAACAAGAGCTCCGTGGCTTTCATCTCGCTCAGAACCCCGTTCTTATCTTATCTCACTCTTTCCACCTTTGCTGGGCATGAACGCCTTATCTCGTGTTTCATCCAGAGGACGTGCGCTTTGTGAAGAGCAGTGAATGAAACGGAATATTTTTTAAATGAATTATAGCCAAAGTTTGTATCGAGTTCTGCTGTTATGTGACGTCTTGCTAAGTAATTCATGTTTTCTACTCGATCTCTTTTTGTCTCAATCAAACGAAGCCCTCAAGGACAAACAGAAAAACATCAGAAGTGAAATGCACTGGAAAACACTTATTGATCCGCAGCCTTCACAACTGCAAAGAGACCTTTAACCACCATCGTGTCTCCATCTGAGGCCAAAGACCCAATGTCTCTTTTGACACCAGAGCTAAATTCCCAAACGTCCCATGTGAACACAAGCTGTGGTGCAAGAGCTTTGTTTAAAGGAAATACAAATATACCCAGACCGCATCAAATAATCCATAATTTAACCCTAACCCTGTTTTTGAATTAAAACATGAATCATAAACAAACAGAACTGCAACAAGTTACACGTTTCTAGAGCCCAAGTTGATATATTAATGTGTATATAGTAGTTTTTCTCGACCAGAACCAGAAGATATTTCGGTATTTCGCATTCATTTTTCCTCACACCTGCAATTACAGATTCAAAAACTCTGTAAACACAATATCGACACATAATCAACATTTCAGGTGAACATTGTGTCCACCTGATGAACGATAAGACCAACATTCACTCTCTTTGCTCTGTGTTTGGTCTCCTCCACCTCTTTACCCTCTCAATGCTCCACTTCGATCACCAGCTGTCGTCTCCAACTGTTTTTAGAGCTTTTTGAGCATCTTTTAAAAACCTTTTATATTTTAATGTGCCTGGTAATTTACTTCACTCACTCGGGGGCGGATTTCCTGCTGCACAAGCTTTTCCAGCCCGTGAGAACTGTCCTTTGCGGATCTTAACAGCGAAGGAAACACATGACGAGCAGTTCGAGTTGTACCTGCAGACAGTTCACAGCCACTTTAGCTCTCAATGCTGCAATTAGTGCTGAGAGGGCAGCGGCGGGGCAGCAGAGGCACAGAGCGAGGCGTCACAGCTGCAGTGCAACATCTGGACCCGAAGGCCGGAGTCGACTCCACTGTAATTTGTGCGGGGACAACAAGGAGAGGGGCTCAGGTTCGTAAAAGAAAGAACAAGAGGCTTCTCGTTATCTGTCATTAGTCGGCCGACTCGTTCATCTGTCTGTGTGAGGGTGAGAAATACAGGCCGGCTGAAACCTGCAGAGCTCCGAGGGTCCGTCTGGAACTCTGGTGGGAAACAGAGACGTCTGTTTGGACAAAGTGGGACTTGATTATCTAACTGGGGGGAAAAAATAGAGTGTAAGTCCAAGGGCGAGGAGGTCAGAGGCGCTGGAGGCGATGAGTTCCTGCTCCATGCTTCTCAATGTATCGCTGGAGGAGCTGCGATCGATGCGGTATCGATCCTGCTGATAATAGTCTGAATGAGAGGAGCTGCAGTGTCCTCACGCTTCCTCTGGTTACTGCTTATGAATAGAGGAAATAAGAGCTTCCCGTGGAGATCAGTATTCAGTGGACGAAGAGGGCCACTTAACATGGCTGCTCTTCTGTCTGCAGGGACCGCTTCTGAGCCTCGGTCGGTGGGCAGGGTACACGGGTTTGATGCTCGAGCTCCAGAAACACTTTAGATGTGGCCAAACCAGCTTTCAGACACAAACTCCAGAAACAGCCACCCCATATCTCAGGATGAATAAGAGGAGCCACACGTGTAGAGATGAAGATGAAGATGATGAGATTTCCAGAGCCACAAACGCAGAAACACAATCCGATGTTTGTTATTTGTCTCGAGGGAGTCGAGGAGACGAAGTCTAACGTAATTATCCTAAATGAATGAAAGGAGATAAAGAAAAAGGGGACATGAAGCGACGGATTCTAATGTTTTTCAGCCGTTTTATGTCTTCACGTGCAACTTTTGGTTTATTGCATATCTTTGTGCTTTTCTTTTTGTTTTCTGTCTACTTCGGTCTCTGAACGAGGTTTATCCTTATTAGCATGAGTGAGTCTGTGCACGGGGCTGAGCCGACACAGAACTCCTGATGTGGGATTAGTCTTTTAAGTGTTGAGTAGGCAGAAGTTCAGAACTCTCACATGTGATGGGTTGTTTAGATGCTCAGATCACAGGAGGCCCCCGGAGACGGACTTCCCTCCTGGTTCTCGCGGCACGTTTCAGCTGTGCACCGCCGCTCCCCCCCCCCCGGGTTAAGAAGCTGCCCTCGGCGACCTCTGGAAAGGTCAACGCTGACACAGTCCCACTCACACAAAAGGCCAGTTGAATGGAACAGGTGAAAATGGGGCAGCTTTGGGTTTTATTGAGCGCAGCGATGGACAAAGAGAGAGGAGGAGGAGGAGGAGGAGGAGGAGGAGGAGGAAGAGGAGGCCTTTTCTCTTCTCCGTGCCGGGCTCTTGTTAGCTTGTCCGACCTGTGGCCCGAAGCCTCTTAACGAGGGAAAGTGTGGCAGTTTGTCGCGTCTCCGGCTGAACCAGTGCTAATCTGGGATAATTAGCGAGGCCGAGAAGTTACAGGCCAGAGGGGGAGTCTGCGCTGGAGAGAGGAGATGAGATGAAGGCTGCGTCCACTTTACTACGGTTTATTTTCTAAATCCGTCGCTGCTGTTGCCACGTTTCCGTCTGATTTACGTCTTCAGTGCCGTCTGACGTCCTGGGGAAACCAGTGGCTCATTCATCAATTCATTGATGGACAGAAGATGGTTGTGATCAGGTAGAAACTGTCCCATCTGTCTCTGAATCCTTGTGACGAGCGTCTCGTGGTTCAAACATTTTTCATATCTCCAGTGTGTATGTTGACTTTCTGCAGTTTATTAAAGTATTGATCAGGTATTGATGGACGAGCCCAGAGGAACGTATCAAAGTTGTCATAAGGAATCATTGTTATTCCGCCAAATATCGATCGCTGCAGAAATCCTTATTACCATGATATACTGAAGAAGGTAAACCTGTGCAGTTTGCATTATTCAAATTGGATTCAATATTTCCCACGACACAAGTGTCTCAAATTCATGTTTCATCTATTGTTGGTTAAACAAAAACAAGTAGATTTTTTTTACAAAAACAAGAAAAACAAATACCTACAGAGAATATATAGAACTTCACGACAGGTGTTGGAAAACCCAACACCCCTCGAAACTGAAGTACTTAACAGTGAGTGAAACCTATTTGCTTAAAGGACGTGGTATCAGATCGGTACGGTCGTGTTCTCACCAATACCCAGAATATTCGTCAGTATCGGAGGTTTTTCTGATGCTCCCATCGTTATGGGAACGTCCTGTAAACGATATTCCGATGTGGACGTGTGACGGGGACGTAGTAAAGCCCGGTGGTTCTGATCCGCGGTGGACGAGCTGGTTCAACACACACAAATGCAAAAAAAACCCACCAAACTGATTAGACACTGGATTTAATCTGTATTTACTGTGTAAGGCAGAAATTTATATTATTAAAATATTCCTTTGGGACGTCTCTTGAAGTTGCTCATTAAAGAATCATGCAAGATAACGAGACACCGAGAGGAATTAAAGTCAAAGAAGGAACTCGCACCGTTCGTTTTTCATTAACCCATTTTCGTGTGTGGACTTGCAGTTTTAGTCTCAACGTGTGTTTTACGGTCTTGTGATGTCGGACCAGCGTCTGAGCGTCTCACAGAACGTGTTCATCGCGGCGTCTCGTTACCGGCGAGCTCCTCGTCTGAACGTCTCACAGAACGTGTTCATCGCGGCGTCTCGTTACCGGCGAGCTCCTCGTCTGAGCGTCTCACAGAACGTGTTCATCGCGGCGCCTCGTTACCGGCGAGCTCCTCGTCCGAACGACTCACCGCGATAAGCTCACGCTGGCTCGGCCAATGTATTATGGATTATTAGAGTCACGTCTCATTTACCGGCTGGAATGTTAATAAAAATTGCAGACGTGATTAAAGTGTGTGTGCAGTGTGCATTAAATAGAGTTCGTGTGTTAAAGCTTAATGCCGTTAGAACCAGGCTGATTTGCAGTGCGAGTGCAGAGCCTGTTGTTAAAGTGCCTGTTGTTAAAGTTGAAGCTGCGGAGCTTCTTCTGAGTCGTCCTCAAACAACTCTACGATCTGCACTGTCACTTGTTAAACCTCTGTGTGCTGAAGTTTGTGTTCATATAATAAAACGACCATGTTGCTTTTACTTTGCAGACAAATTGCAAAAAGAGGAAGTGATTCTGTGAATGTCTGTGTCTGTATCAGTCGATACGGTGAAATAGAGAATAATCAAATTATCAAAATGATCTGGTGGTTATCGTGCTGTAGTTTTATCGAGGACGTAAACGAAGACGTATTCAACTCAGACTTCACCAGCTCCACTGACTGCTGCAAAGCGCTCGTGGCCTCTGTATTTATCATTTTCTCTATAATCTTTATTAATATTGAATGTATCCCATGTCCAGTTTGCACTAAATTCAAGTTTAGGAACTAGCAGACATCTTGATTCACGTCTCCGCTCTGTGATGCAGTCGTCCTCTCCACCAGAGAACTGGAAAAAAAAAATCATGAATATTAAAACTGACACGAGTCCCAAGAAGTTCCTCGAGGATTCAGTGAATGTTCAGATCCGTTATCTGAGACGCACAGCAGGGTGCATTAAGGGCAGAGGCTGTTGTGTGTCTGTTTGTGTTAAGTCAACATGAAACGCTGACGCACGTGACGAGCATCTCCGTGTGATTCAAAGACAACTTTGAAAGGAGACGCGTTGTTAATCCCGACGCCGCCGCCGCCGCCGCCGCCGCGCTCTTTGCTCTCCCACCTCAAGTCACCACCAGAGTCTTCATCATCTAAACGCCACAAATTTGAATATGGAAGATGACACAAGGAAAGGGTTTGTCTTTGAAGCGTGGCTGGGATATGAATTATTCATGTCTCTCTCCAAACTGAGGAAGTTTGAAAAACTGACAGTAGTATGTATAAAGTATAAGGACCTCTCTTCTCTTTAGTCATATTATATCACTTTGACTCAGATTCGACCGGTCTTCAATTTCCGCTGCACCGAGCTGCGGAGCCGACAGTCTCTTTGTAGACTCCTTGTGAAGATCAATCGATCCTCTTGAAGATCAGCGAGCGGCCGTTAAATTAGTTTTTAACTCGCGTTCTGACCGGGAAGGAGACGGCACCGCGTGCTTTGTGATGACTGATGCTCTTGGGGTGTTTTCTTTTCAACTCCTTAATTACACAGAGCCCCGTTCGGAGTCCTGCGCTCCGATGGGATGGAAGCCACTGGAGGGCAGGAAGTACGGAGCGGGGCTGCGTGAGTCAGTCGTGACCCTGAGGCTGACGCTTCTCTTGTAAATTAGCCTTAAGAGGCCGGAGCAGCCGGAGCAGCCGGAGCCTCCCTGCCCTGCGGCGCCGGCAGACAATGGGACGTTAATGGGCGCAGTGGGGCCGGAGGGCCAAGCCTCGCACTAAAGACTCCACAGTAACAACGCAGACAAGAAGTTTTATGTGGGCTGTTTGTTTCTGTCGCACTCAACTGTGGTTAAATGTAAAGGTGGACGGTCATTAGCCTTCTGTCATGGAGGCAGGAATCCAATCCCTGACTTAAGGTCAAGGAAACGGCTGCAGTGGAGCAGCGGAGATCAACTCAGAAGTAAATAACAAGTGGAAGCATTACATTCAGGTTTACTGGAGATGTTCTCGGCCCTTATTCCCAAAACCCCTCGAATCTCGTCGTCTTAACAAGTTCACGTCTTCGTCTGTGTCTTCTACGACGTGTGTGACGTTTTTTTCACCCTGAGATACGTATTTGCATTATTTCAGTTTCACGTCATCAACACTCCCTCTCGCTTTCAGGGAAATATCCAGACTTAAGTGCAGGTCTGAGAAAAGCCTGAGAAAGAACTGCCTGCAGCTTCAGTTGTAGACGAGCAGCTCGTTTGGGGATTTTTTTCCGATTAGCTGCAGAAACGAAAAAGATGGATGGAATTAAAAAAGGGGAAAGAAAGAAGCAAAGCTGTGAACTTGTGTCGTGACTGAAGCGGAAGGCGGCACTTCATTGGTTTTCCTCTCTCCTCTCGCCATGTGCTGGGGGGGGGGGGGGGGGGGGGGGGGGAGGATTAGGGAAGTCAACCAGGTCCCAGCCACAACAGGACTCCAGGGTTGGAGCGATGAGATGGAGGAAGTCAGGTGAAGTCAATGAGGCCGGAGACGAGTTTATTCCCTCGCTCCTCCAGCTGAGAGCGACCGAGCACGAGGCCCCCCCCACACCTATTTAATCCTCATCAGACACGGACTCTGCTTCCCTCTCATCTGTTACCCGAGGTTGTCTTTTTGTAACAAAGCGTTGGGCGTAACGTGGACATGGGAAAAGACAAATGAATAAAGGGACGTCAAGGAGAGGAGTAATGAAAGAGGATGGGAACAGACGCAGACGTAGCTTGAGAAGGAAACGAAGAAGGAAAGACTGGAGCACTGAGATGGAGACAGGGAAGGAAAGAAGATGTGCAATAAAGAAAAGAGGAAATAAGAGGAAGGAAACAAGAGATAAAGAGTGAAATCTAGGAAGGTACTAAAGGAAATAAGGGAAGAAATAGGAAGTAAAGAAAGAATGAAGAGTCAGGTGTGTAGGATGAAAAGGAAATGAATGTATGTGAAGGAGAGAAATAAGTAAAGGGGGAACGGGGGAAAGAAAGAAGTAGAGATGGAAAGATTGAAGTACAACCTGTCTATCGGTCCTGAGGCGTTTCCCTCTGACGTGAGGATGAGTTTGAAGTTCGTCGTGAAGTTTCAGGCTTCGTGTGAGGCTCCTCCGCTGCGTGTTCAACCCTCTCTCCAACGGCCTCATCGCGGTCTGATAATCCGTCACGTCTCCTGAATAACACGACAGCGACCTTCGCAAACCACGTCAGGCTGAAACACAGGAGCTCCATTAGGCCGGTACATCAGCATGGTGTCAGGGAGGCGAGGAGGAGGAGAAGGCCCGTGGAGCGGGCGACAGGGGAAAGTCACGGGACGGAAAAACGTACATTTAGTGCGTTGGGCGATACAGATGGATTCACTGCGTCGCCAAGGAGACAGCTTTTAGAGGTCCAGCAAGGAGCCCCGCAGAAATATGATCTGAAATAACTCCAAATGACAAATGAAGTTAATTCCGAGTGGAAGGAGGCAGATAGCGAGGACGAGATATACGAGGAGTCGAAGTCATCGCTCAGCGAGGCCGCAAATCTCAATCTGGAGGGCTGGCACTTTGCAAAGTCACGCTTCGTGTTCAGAGACGAGCCTGAAATGATCCATCCTTCCTTTTCTCCGTCTTCCCTCAGAATTTCCTTCTTTCTTTCCCTTCTCTTCTGTTCCTGAATCTTTTCTTCAACGTTTTATTGCTTTTTCCTTGTTCTGCTTCCTTTTCCTTGCTTCCTTCAATCCTTTGTCCTTCTCCATCATTTCCCTTCCTTCCCTTCCTTCCTCTTCTTTTTGCTTTTCTTTCCTTCCTTGTTCCTCCTATTTTAGTTCTTTTCCTCAAATTCCCTTCATATTGTCATTCAATTTTTTATTCTTTCTTCCTTTTTTTGTTTCCATTCTCATCCCTGCTCCTTACTTTCTTGTTTCTTCATTTAAGTTTGGATATTTGAGTGCGTTTCATTGCTATAATTGACTTATATCATATTTTGCTTTAATGGAACATTCCCACACTGTTGTAGTCACGGTTTCACTTCCTCCCGCACCGTGGCGAACAGCCTCGTCCACATTAACGTTTACTTTCCTCGGGATGACAGCGACGTGATCCGATTCGGCTCCGATCCAAACACCAGCCGCTCGTCTTCTCCCTCTGAGGGATCAGCGACAACAGAGACGACACGATTGGGGGAAAACTCTCTTTTCATTTCACCTTGTATTCACTGCACAATTGGGAGGATGTTTGTGGACGAGCTCCGGCCCCCGAAAAAGGAAAAAAAAAAAAACCCTGGCCGTCGTGGAGCAGAGGGCATGAATGAGGCCTTTGTGCTCGGGGAGTCGGCCGAGTGTTTCCAAAGTGACCGAGCGACATCCAGAAATGTGCTTTTGTTCAGCCTCATTTGTTCCCCTGTTGGCATTAGAGTGACCCAAAGACACCTCCGCACACCTCCTGCCCGGACACACACACACACAGACACACACACACAGACGGACACACACAGACGAACACACAGACGGACACACACACTGCACGGCAGCTGCGTAATGAGATTCAAGGGCGGCTCATCTGCAAGGCTCCGGCTCTGCGAGGAGGCTTTGAACTCGCGCTGATCGACACAAGGAATTCACTTTGTTGTTTACACCCACAACACTTTGGAGTTGTCTCTCGCCGTTCTCGTCCCCCCTCCCCCCCCCCAACCCTCCTGCAGCGTGGGAGAGGAGGACGGGAGGAGCTGGGGGAGGATTTGTGCAAACACCGTCCTGTCTGAGCTGATGTCAGTGACCCGGCTTTGGCTTCTCTCGCTCTACATGAAAACCTGCGATGTGATGGTGTTGAAGCTGCGGCTGCGGCGGCGGGGCGGCGGCGCTCAACGTGTCAGAGGGAAGCACGAGGCTTAATTACAGATTGCATCAGAAATGACTTCACTGAGTCGTTATATCATTACTTGTGGAATTGCAGTCTTGTACTCTGTTAATTAGGTTTTTGTTCTGGTGAGCATTCATCTGAAATCCCTCATATATCGGTACAGCACGATACATATACACTGTTATAGATGTATTTTGCCGCAACCTATTTTCATGATGCAGTAAATGGACGATTCGTCTTTTTGCAAACAACCAAATTATTGTTTTATTGACAAAAATATAAAAAACACAATCATCCACAAGTTGAAAAAGCCAAATTCGATGTCTTCAAATCCCTTTTACCGTCCAAACAACAACAAACAACGACAAACAACAGTTCAAAAGCATCGAATCATCTCATTATTTGCTTGTGAGTGACTCAAACAATCAGTTAATAATTGATAACTTCTAATTTGTACATTTTTAACAAGGAATGATCCTCGAGAGGCCAAGTGGAGACGGAATTATGATCAACTCTGGAGCCGATCGTTTTTATTTTACTTTCTTTTCTCGTCTTCACTTCCTTCCACAGTTAATCTTAAATAACATGAGGCCGGAGGAGAGGACTGTCGCCTGCAGGCTAATTGCTTCTCGTTAGCTGCTGCAACATGTGCAATTATAGATTTCAGCCCACGTTGCATCACAATCTGTCTCGGCTGCTTTTACACCTGCACTGTAATCAGATTACAATCCGTAAACTGGGTCAACCGGCACTTTAACACTTAAAAATGTCATTTGTTTCTTTTCTTTAAATTACTTTCCAATGTCAGAGTGAACTTTCCAGCTGAACAGTGTCCAGGACAAAGCTGTTTCCTAGAGAGAGTCACTCACTTGCTGCTCGTTGTTGATGACTCATGCAACTTGAACAGCAAACGTGGATCTTATTTCTGACACAAGGTCTCAAAGTCTCAGGGAGTTTTCCTCCTCTGATCGTTTCGGCTCCAGCGTCTCTTGCTATTATTTTATTGAACACTCCTAGAAAGAGTCTCTGGTCCTAACAAGCACGTCACGGTTTCTTTCTTCCTCTTCAGCAAACCGTGGGTCGATGTGTTTGCAGTATGAAAACCATGTAAACCTCTCACAGTGCTGAATGGGTTCTCTGATCCTCGGCCTCTGCACAGCTGGTGGGCTTCTACTCAGCTTTAATTGCTTCCCAGACTTCCTTCACGCGTTGCTGTTTCCCCCGGTTGACAGTGTACCCCCCACGGTGAAGCTTTGCCCTTCGCTGCCGTGGACGAGATGTAAGGCAGCGGCAGCAGGGGCGCTGGTTTGGCAGGTGATGCCCTGAGTTGGTCCTGAGCGCTGCCAGATGGAGGACATTTACATCCTTTGTTTTATGCCTCAAACTGTCACTTACAGACAGTCGGACCCGGCAGCCGGGGCCGCTCGGCCGTCTGGAGCCGGGAGAGGTTTCTTCCTCGAGGGAGGGCAGAGGGTTCAGAAGTCTGGATAAGAGAAGATAAAATGGCCTGAAGCTGTTTGAGTTATTTCTCCTCCCCGTGCACCAAAGGGAAGCTGCTGCTCGTCTGGACCGTGGACGTTTGCCCTTTTATCGTCAGAACCATCTTTAACCTATTAGAACCAAGTGTTTTTAATCACTCGGCTCCAAACCTAGCCTAACCGCAGATTAAGATACATAACCACGATGCTGCCATGCACAGATGACGCCGAGAGTGAGAAATGAACGTCAGTAAACATGTTACTGAGGAGTTTATGGTTCCAAGTCTGCTTCAACACATCATGATATGGTTACTTCTGGTTTCAAATAACCAAGATGGACCAAAATGCCAAACTGAGGCTTTAAAACTGCAGCTCACAAACCAACTGGTGACGCCACGGTGGGTCGAGACACTTACCACGTGCCAAAGAGATGATTGATTCCTGATTGGTGGAGCACGTCTCTTCAGGACCTCCACACCACCATCACCACCATCACCACCATCACCACTGTACAGGCTCCAATGTGCAAAATGGCAGCGTTAGTATCCAGGATCTTCCCTCTGTATTTATGCACTTTACTGTTAGTTTGTACTCGACCAAACTCCATCTTCACTTAGTGCCGAGGTGCTTCTCTAAAGGACCTTTGACGGTTACTACAGTCCAGTAACTCGAACCGTCTGTTTGTCACATTTACGATGCAGCAGCATCTTCTCCCCTCGGCGGACCTTGGGGGCCGGAGGAACACGCTGCCGTCACCTGTCAGGTAACCCTTTTGCCGTGGAGATGATTTGTGCCGTCGCGCTCGGCCGCCCTCGCCCACTCTCTCGCTCCGTCCGTGCCGCTCTCTCCTCCCACGGAGAGGTCACCGCCGCTGCCGCTCCGTCCGGCTCGCCCGTCGACGCGGAGCGCGAGATGTGCCGGAGGCGCTGTGAGGAAGCAACAGGTGTATGTCCGCCACGTCCGCCCCCTCGGTTCGACAGCAGGAAACGATGCGTGTGGTTGACTTTTTATGTTCCTGTCTGCCTCGGGGATGGTTTTTATCTCCCCGTGTCATCCTGTATACTGGATCTCTGAACTTGTCCTCGAGGGACATGCAGCCTGGTACTAGGGTGGAAGAAGAAATGAAATGTTTTGTCTGGTAAAGGAAGCAGACGAGGGGAAACACACACGTTCAAGTCAGGAGGAATCGTAGCAGTTCAGTTTTAATTCTGCTCTCTCTAGTTTTTTAGAATCTTCATGAAAGAGTCCACTTCCTCTGATGGAAGACGTCCTAATGGCGACCCCCCCCGCTGCGCTTCATGCTTTACACACTTTATCATTTATTTAACATGAGCTGAAGCATCTTCGTTCTAAAACGGGAACCTGCAGAGAGACCGGTGTCTCCACCAGTCAGACAAAAGTTGTAAATCGTCTCTAACAGGTCTGCAGGTGCTTCAAAACTTTGAATAGCATTCGTTTCGGTTTTAATTATTTTTTTTACAAATGTCTGGAATACTCCTTCAATCCTTCCACAGGCAGTAACATTAATTATGAAGTATTCTGTACGGCAGCAGCAGCCACGACCGGAGGCTCGGATCAGTGTGACCTCACAGTCCGTTCATTTGACCCGGTGGACGGGATCTCTCAGGAAAAGGCCTCGGGGGAGTTTCTTCACATTTGGCACAAGCGTCCACCTCGACCCGGCGATGAACTCATTATATTTGATCGGCTAAAGGTCGCCGCGACCGCACGGACCTTGTTTTCTGCCACCGCTCAAGAATTATTTAAATTCCTTCACACATGTACAGAACTATGAGTCTGGTTGAGTTTGGTGGAGGCGTTAAACCCTCCAGGTTGTCATTTTACTTTGATATGATTCTATCTCTGCTGTGTCAAACCTCCGACCTTCTGTAAAGTATGTCCTTATTTTATTATAAGTCAATCGATCTATTTGTTCTACTTCTCCAGGTCCCATTAGGAATTATTCCTCACTCTGTGAATAATGTCAGACCTCATCATTCCCACTTGTTATTGACGTCTGTCATACTTTCCTTTTTTTTGTTGTGTGTGGGTTGAACCACATATTAAACTGAATCCTTCACGGTCTGGAAAAGTGAACTTTGTGAACCGAGCAGTGAACTCGGCATTAACGCGGTAAATAACTCCCCCCCCCCCCCCCCCCGGTCTTGGATAAATACTTTTGATGCTGCACTTGGATCTATTTATAGCCTCAGACGTGACACGGCGACGTGACGCTTGTTGAAGTGATTACTCGCGTGTGTGAGCGTCACGCCCCCTTCGTCTCCCTCACCGCACACACACTCGTCTCCGTGAAGGATTAGATTGGACTGTGTGTGGGGATCAGTACAGAATGATGTTCATCCTTCCCTCCAGCCCCCTCTGCCTAGCGTCTCCTCCTCCTCCTCCTCCTCCTCCTCCTCCTCCTCCTCCTCCTCCTCCTCCTCGGCTCAGTAAAACCCAAGGGGGAGTTCGACGAGGAGGAACGCTGGGTCAGGAGTTCCCCTCAGCTCCGTGTGGAGTAGCACTGAGTAGCAGAGCTAAATCGAGCGTCCTGACTTCAATAAATCATTACCTTGTTAGATTTGTGATATTACTGTAATTACAGTGAGCAGATGAGGCATAACTGAGCAGCCTGTGAGCCTCCGGAGGCCGCGGCTCCGCATCTCACGTTCAGAAACACAGGGTTCATCTGTGGTTCGGCAACAGAGCCGCGGTCACAGCCTCCAGCTCACGGCTCAGTCTGAGAAGGACTAATGTTTGTCCTCTTCAGGAAAAAGGACGAATCTGTGACAAGGTTTTAATGACACACTCGTAAAAACAAAACATCCCTTTCTTATATTACTGATTACTGTCAAAGATTAGAGAAGAGTTTTCTGTGGGCAGAGTTTAAAATATGAAGTATGACCACTATCCCACGTCTTTAATCCTGAGCATGTAAAATCCGTCAGACTGAATGTTTCCAGAACTCCGAGAATCTGCTGTTCACTGGAGATAATGAGTCTTTGTTGAAATGAGATCTCCCTCCTGTTTTCTGGCTGTTGGATCTGCAGCTCTGAACTTTGAGCTCATTGCTTTTCTCTCCTCTATCAACCATCGTTTTTAGTTTGTAGGTTTTTTTCTCTAATGTATTGATCTCTGTAGGAGTTTTGAAATATTAAACAAACAAGCTTTCTACATAAAGAAAAACGTGGTGAGGATATTTCAGTCGTGTTTGTTGAGCTGAGCTCCTCATGATTTCCCTTGTTGTCGGAGTTTGACTTGAGCTGCAGTTGCGACCATCACGACGGGAGTTTCCTCTACTCTTGATCTCGTGATCTCTGCCAGTTGTTGACATACTTCACATAACTGGTGCTGCTCGTTGCCCCCGGCAGGCACCGGCTGCGTCGCTCACTGCGCCTCGCCGGGGGGCTCGCTGTCCCATCGCTGCTCCGTCAGTCGGCAGTCGCCTGGTAACACGAGGAAATTACAGCTGTGTCCGCCTCCCTGAGTGAGACCTCTGTCCCGTGACAGGCCTCTGCTCCGTGTCTCCGTGACGGGACGAGACCTGTCCCGCCTCGTCCTGAACCTCCCGCACCTTTGAACCGCACAGTCGAAACGCACAGTCGACAATTAGCACCTTGACAAACGAGCCGAACTTCCCAGATTTCACTGCGGCACTGTAAGTGAGTTGATTAATGAAGGTTCAGTTTTCTCATTTGTGTCGCACCGCTGAACAAAGTCAAGTGAAAGCTGCTCGAGAAGATCAGAAAGTCTAATATTGGGAGGATTTCGAGATGGTGAAGATATTTTTGAGGAAGCAGTTGTAATGTTTAATATGTCAGAAATGTATAATTTTTATAAAGTTTAAGTTGTAATGGAATGAAACAAAAAAACATAGATCACAGCCCCGTGAGGAAACGTTTTCCTCTTCTGAGTTCACTTTAGATGAAAAGGCTGGACAGAAGAAATAAAAACAATAGAACAGAAGGTATTGCACGTTACCACACACACACACACACACACACACACACACACACACACACACACACGGACACACACACACACACACAGACAAACACAGACACAAACAGATGAAATACAGAAAAGATAAAGTGCTGTGTGAGAAACCAAATAAATTCCCCACAACACAAATTACTCACCTGTGATTAAACCATCCGTTCTGAGTTCTGTCCCATTATCTGCAAACGACTGATAATAAAAACACATTTTAATCAAACCATCATGTGCACTGGATGTTACACTCACAGTTCTAAACTGGGAAAGGTTTTTATTGTTCTTTCCGGCTGCAGATATTAGTTTTTATTATAACTCCCCGGGTTTGATGGGATCTAGTTTCTCTTTTCTTTTTCACCAGACTCTTGAAACGAACCTTCTCTCTATTTGTACACGTAAGACAAATGATCCCCCGGAGCAACGGGGCGGGACGACAGAAGGGTTCTGTGGTTTGTGGTCCTCTGGGGTGTCGCTGTCATTCACCCACAGAACAAACAGCGCCACATGTTTGTTGTGATCCGTCAGTGATGGACGCGTCCCCAGCCGCTGGTCCCTGAAGTGCAGGCTAATGCCGCTTTCCATCAGAGCCGCGTCTCTCCGCGCCGTCGTCATCCTGGCATTTGGGGCATGTGTGTCACGCGAGCTCCTCCAATCAGGGTCCATGCCGCCGAGTCTCGTCTCGTCAGCGGCGGAGCGTGACGACATGCTAGACGAACGAGTGGAGAGGACAGATAACCCCCCCCCCCCCGATGGCCTCGTTCAGAGACACAGAGGACGTGTTTTAATGTTGCGGCTAAACGAGCGGAGCTTCGGCTAATGATTGTTTAATTACGGAGGAATCATCGCACGGATCCCAGGCACCGAGGTGATCGTCAGACATCTAAAGATGTTCGACTGAGGAAAGCTGAAGATTCTCAGAGTCGAGAAACTGAAAGAATAATTCATCTCATATCGAAACTGTTGATTTGAGGATGAAAATTATGCCTTCGTCATCGTGGTTACAAGAATCAACACTCTGCAGCTTTTCTACCTTAAACCAGCAGCTTGAGTGAAACTAGTTTGTTGGTTTAGTGAGTGTGAACAAGGAGAAAGTTTCCTCCTTCACTCCCTGAGCGTCTGTTCTCCGTGACTCTGGTGAGTGGTTCCATCTCCTGTGAGAAGAACTGACTGTTATTAAAGTTATTAAAAAACCACAGTTTATCTCCAATATTCAGCAGGAAACTTTGAAAATATCGCATTTTTCCTCGCTGTATTCTCACATGGACTCATTCCATGTTTTGGGTTTTACTGAATCAGAGTCGAGATCCAGAGATCATGTTTTCTAGGAGGAAAAACGCATCGATGCCAAATATAAAAGCTGAAAATGTGCGTTATGGTTTTTTTCTCTTTTGCTGCAGTGATGTCAAATTAACCGACAAGGTGAAAAAAATCCTATTTGATTTCATCTTGTCGTCGTGTTCCACTCGAGTGCCTCCGGACTCCTCGAGGAGCCACTTTCGCTTCTTTGCTTTACAGATGTTGCCTTTTGATTTTTACATGTTTTATGACGCCGCCCCGGATTCGACTTTCGCACTGAACCCGTGCGACTCTGACAGGAAACGCTAAGTACAACCACGCTGTGCTTTTCTCTCATCTTCTTTCCTTTGGAAAAGAGTTTTACTTTAGCAACGTTACAGCACAGGATCCATACGGGGGGGGGAAGATTGAGGATTATTATTGGAGGATTACGAGCAGTGGTTTTAAATTCTCTTGATGTCAATAAAAGCGGAAGATAAAAGCTGGCCCGTTGGATCCGAACCCAAGAGCGGTAATGATGCTCAATTTACTTTAATACGCTTCCTGTTCCATCAGATAACGTGAGCAGAAACACAAAGAAGATGCCTCTTTGCCTTTTTTCCCTCCAAGCTGCATTTCAGTGACGTCCATCACCGCTGCAGGATCCTCGGGGGGGGCGTAAAGTAAAAAGTGCCTCATTTCCCTTTGAGTCGTTGTGAAGCAGAAGAAAGGAAATACTACATGAACTATATATAGTCGAGCTTAAGCAGACGTGCTCAGTTTCTTTACATCTCGTTAAGCGCGGAGCTCCGTGTGCCAGATTATTCAGTTTGGACTCTAAACAGCTTCCTCCCCGTTTCTTTCATGGCGTCTCTCTCCCTGTGGCAGGAACACATGGCAGCTCAGACAGATACAGTGCGGCACATCGTCGGGCTTCCTGTACCGGGCCACAAATAGTTCTGCTTGCAGTATCATGTTTGCTGCTGCGACGTCGGGCCACGAGCAGCTATCATCTGCCGCCACCGTCTCCTAATTGGCGCCAGGAATGTTTTACTCCTCGAGGACTGTTATTAATCCACTTTTTTGTGTGAACAATCCGTATTTCAACGCTTACAAGACATAACTGCACGTGTGTTTTCGTCCGTCTGCCCGAATACCTCGGGCGCCTGTTGACTTTATTCCTCCCTGATATTCGGTTACGAAGCGAAAGTTAAAATAGCTTCGGCGTTTCGCTCGTGGCGCCGCCGGCCGGCTGCAGCTGTTTTCGCTGTCGGTGCCTGGAAAGTTTTTTTCGCCACCGAAATACTCTGCGTCGGAGGCAGAGGGCCCGGCGAGTGGAGCGGTCACAGAGCTTTACTAAATATGGAGCGTCGGGCTCCGGCCACGGCAGCAGGTCCCTGAGGTCACATCCCGCAGAGAAGACAGGAGGTCAAGTAAACACTCGAACATGTCAAAACGGGGCCGGTGTCATTTCTAGATTCTGCTTTGGTTCTTATTCACCGACATGTTTTTTAGTCCAAATATCTAAAGATTTATTAATAAAAAGGAAAAAAAACAACACAAATTCCACCAAATATATCAAACTTGAATTAATAAAACACACATGAAATGTATGTATGTAAAATGTATAAACAAATATTCACATTTTCTCTGCATTGTTTTAAAATGTCGCTGTATCTGCGTGAACGGCATATCAGACATTTCTTTGTTTTTATTAAATCTTTATCACTGGAATCTTGAAAAACATCAGAAAACTCAATCAATCAGGCCCAAATATGAAACAGTCGGGTTCTACTCCTGAGTCTGAGAAGATAAAAGCGATGGAACTTCATGAAACAGAGAGAAGTCAGCAGCATTCCGTGATTTGAGGAAAGCAGATCTCACTCTCCTCCTCTCGTGTCTCTGCCGGATCTCTTTGTCTTGAAGGTAAGAACATCCCGTCGCCCACTTTCATTTCCTTATCCAGCTCTTTTCTGCGGAGCGAGCTTTTCTCCGGGGTCACAGGAGGATTCGGTTTCAGCCTTTGTCCCGACACAGTGACTCCGGTTCCTTTTCTCGTCTCTTCCAACTGGATCCTCGTTCAGAATCAAGATTCAGTTTCTGAAGTAGTTTGGTTTCTGTAGTTGGTCAATTAACTTCTTATTTCTTTCTGAAGAACTGAATTCCTCCCATTTAAAGTGTTTCCACTGCAAACAGCTGCTTATTTACAACCTCGACTGTAAATAAAGATGGACGACATGTCTCCGCCTTCTCCCACCGTCCACAAATGAAGCCACAATATCTCAGATATGAATCGGTCAGTATTGATCGGGGGGGAAAGAGCCGAGGCAGCGACGTCTCACAGATACACGTGCTCGACCAATCACGGGTCAGTTTCAGCTGTCAATCATCTCGTTTTTATATAATCAATTAACTAATTGATCTGAGCCCGAGCTGCACGTCAACAAGTGCTGTAAACATGAAACCCTGCAGAGTCGGTGATCGCTCTCAGTGGGGGGGCGGGGGGGGGGGGGGGGGGCGACGCTCCTCACACGTTGTTCCATTCTTCTGTAAATCATGTTTTTCAAGAGGAAGCTCCGGCGGTTAAAATAATTTGTGTTTTGTTGAGAGCAGATAGAAGACGAACACGGCTCCCCGGGTTCCTCGCTCGTAGCCACAATGGGGATCCATTACTCTCCCAGACAAGCGCTGGGAGATCTGTAAAAAAACCTGTGTTCTTTTCTTGTTATTGTATTTCTTTGCTTCAGGTAAGAGCCTCCGAGTTTTATTCACACAGACGGCAGATGTGCTTAGGTTCTGCACACGGAGAGCGAGGTGATGCACATCTGCTTCTTTACTCTTTGATTCTAAGGATCTTTTTTTGGGGGACGTAAAGCCTTTTATTTCAAGAGCAGGGAACACGGAATCGAACCTGTGGGGCGATCAGGGAAACCAAGGTCCCGTCAATTCCCCAAATCCTGATGTTTCACCTTGTTTTTTAGATCAGCAAATAACTAATTCAAACCAAAACGTGTCAGAGGAGCCGATGGAAGCTGAAAAACAAAGGCTCAGGGCAGTTTGGAGATATCTCAACAACAATGAATCACTGGCGTCGTATCAATACTCGACATCAGCTGAAACCCAAAGCTCAGGCGCCGGTGTCAGGACAGGAAAAGACAGATCGGTGCATCTGTAACTGAAGCCGAATCTAAAGTTGGAAGTAGGTTTAGAATATTTCGAGTCTATTTCAATCTCATCTCAGATTTTATAATCGGGAATAAAAACAGGGGGTGTCACATGTCAGAAGCAGAAGGTGTGACGCGCGTGTCTTTAAAGAATCCCGTGAATTCTCTGCGAGGATTTGAAGTTGAAGATTTGAGTCATTGACGTTTACAGCTGGAGCTGAAGATCCGTGGAGCTGCCGTAGCCTCTGATTTCAGATTCTCTTTATTGCTGAGGAGTTGCATCTTTGCGCCGAACGCAGTCGACTTTGTGTTTCACCTGATTGAAGTGGAAAGAACGGAGGATTCCCGCTGAGCGCAGACTAAGACCAGGACTTTTTTTCCACGACAGCCGTCATAATACGTTCTCTGGTGGATTCAAAGAAGTTGAATATATAACTCGTCAAGTCAAATATGAAGAAAAGGGGGAAAGAACTAACTTTTTCCTCGTCGTGAGGACGGAGGGGAAAACGTCAGTCCCCCAAAAATATCTTCAGACGAGGTCGAAGTGTTTCCACCGGGTCTGATATTGAGTTGTTTCACGTTCACAAGAGAACGAGTCCTTCAATTTCATACCTGAGAAGCTCCTGAAACCTTCTGTAATTAAAGGATTTAACGGATAAAACAACCGAACGACCCGACTCCGAAGCAAAGAGCTAAACATCGTCTCGGCCTGATCTCGTAATCGAGTCATTCAGGATCTGTTGAAGCTGCTTCTCCTCTAAACTCTGACACGGAGGCGAACGTGAAGCTCTGGGGTTTAAAAGCTCTGAGTCAGAGTGTCAGTTATTATTGTCTGTGCAGTAATTATTAAATGACGCAGAGAGTTTTTTGAAGTTTTAATGAGGGTGGTTGTCTACCGAAGTGTTTATGGCAACTTGGTGTTTTGTAAACTCAATTATTTTACTAAAACGGAGAAGAATATCAAAGTCAGTGTTCGGCAAAAGATCTTAAATATTAAATAGTCAGCAATGTATTAATTGATCCAACTCACTGGATCTAAATCTGGATCCAGTGATTTTAATGAGATTGAACGCAGCCCAGATACACAGCAGGTGAAGGAGTTTGGCAAAAGAGAAATGTTTGTGGCTGCTGGAAAACAGAGAAGGAATCGAACTTTATCTGTGAAGTTCAGAGGTGAACATTTTAAAAAGGCCTTTAACGGTTGAGCCTCGATAAAGGAATTCAGCGAGTGGAGGATCATCATAGTTGAGGCTGGAGATCGACTCTCACCAGCCTCACTTGTAACTCATCCTTCTGTCTTCGGGCAAATCGGTTCCTGGATTCTCATTTTGCATTTCACATGAACTGTGGAGTCAACAGGTTGTTTGAGGGTTTGTTCCTGAGTTGGTTTAACTTTTCACCGTCAAGTGTAAATATGTTTTGGTTATTTTATTTTTCTTACCTCCATGAAGGAAGCTGTGGTTTGTTTGTTTGTCTGCAGAACAATGCAAAAAGCAGCGAACGCATCCTGAGAGGCACTGGAGGACATTCTTCTCCACTGATTTCCCACAGAATAATTCATGGATCTTGATTTAGCACATTCTTTGTTTACTGTGAAGAGGTGAAGAGGTATTTAAAGAGATTTTCCACTTGAATGAAGATGGGAACTAAACACCCGTGTACTCTTCACTAAGAAACAGTTTGCATGTGGACGAGAGGCTCGAACACGGAGGGAAAAGTTTGTTTTAGAAAAATATCCACATCTAGAAGTTCCTGAAAGCTCTTGAGCTCTCTCAGCTCGTGTCTCGGAGCAGTGTCACGTCCTCGTCTGATTGGTCCTCTGGTGCAGACCCCGTGTTCAGATGACAGGTGACGCCTGCAAATTGCTCTCTGAGGGGCATCGACCCGAGCCGGTGGACTTTGGGGTCGCGGGGGATCGGACTGACGCAGACCATTGATTTCCTCCGCAGGCCTTTCAGGGCGGGAACACAGGAAATCCACACGTCAGTCATTTCTAACTCGGCTGCGACTAAATGAACATGAACGTGTTCAGGTCGTCTGCAGGTCAGCGGGGGGGTGGAGCCGTTAAAGCAGCAGAGTAAAGGCTGCATTAAACTATCAAACTATTAAACTAAGGATTGATTTTTACACTTTTCCCAATTTTAAGAACTCTTATCAACTCTTAATGGTTTTAGAGTTGATCAAACATTAAATCTTAAATTTAAAAGTTTTGCTCCTCACCCCCACAGATTCCTCTAATTACAGTAAACACTAGTAAATACTCCCTCTGCATAATTAAAAGGATTGTTAACGGCTTAACTTCCACATTGTGCTTCAGCTTCTTCCTCCAGCACAGATCTCGTCTCATTAGCAAACATTTCTACCTGCGGTCTCGGAGCCAGGGGGGGTCAAACAACTTTAGACTCCCCCCAGAAAATCCAATAATTATCTCGGCCTCCGCAGACTTTTTCCCACGAGCAGATAAAGAAGGTGATGTTGGCTCCGCCGAAGTTTTGCTCCAGAGCCAGATCAATAAATGCACAGATGCATACGAATGCAATCTGTAGCCCACTCAGTTTTTTAAAAAGATTTAATTTCAAACTTCGTACTTCGGCGGCTGCTCGTCGCTGCCTTCGGGATCATAGATCAGGACTAATTGACTGGACTCAAACTCGGGCAGACTCGGGCAGATCTGCTTCTCAGCGCCTTCTGCCAAATAATTACCCCGGCGCCGCGCTCTCTGGGGGGGGGGGGGGGGGAGAAGAGCGCAACACGCCTGGCTGCTCCTTGGCTCTTGTTTTGCAGTTAAGTCTTCCAACAGTACAACAAGTTTGTTGGCCAGCGTCCCTCCACCAACACTTCAGGAGCCAGTCAGACTTTAACGCCTGGAAGCCGGCGAGAGGCCGATATCTGGGGTTGAAGCTGCAGACGTCACAGGTGCACCTTCTTCTCAGCCTGCGGGGGGGGGGGGGGGAATAAAACAAGCATTACCCAGCGTTTTATGTCATCACTCACTAATAAATCCATACATCTGTCACATCGTTGCTCAGTACATTATGGCAGTGTATTAACTGTAAGAACCCACCAGCGCCGATTCACACGTTTCACTGTCCGATGCTTCGGCTCATTCAGGGAAATAAGTTTCAGGAAATAGACTTTGCTCGCTCATAAAAAGTTATCGTACAAAATAAGAGGCTGTTATTATACTAAATGTGTCTTCAGCATGGGAAAGATGAAGGATGGGGGGGGGGGGTATTTACACATGCAAATGATGCCAACTTGAAAAATACATCTTGTTCTGCAGATTCAAAGGAGCCACAGGAGGAACGAAATGTTCCGAGAGAAGAAGCTGTGAATTCAAAAGAAAAATAAGAAAAACTGCAAACACTATTTCCGAGAAACCCCCCCCACGTTCATATCTGGATGGCACAATGACTGTGATTCACAAAGACCGGGGAGAAAGAAAAATGAAAGGGAAGGAAATAAGTTTTGAAAATGAACAGCTGGAAATTGCAGGGAGAGGCCGAGAGTGAGGGCGAACAAGGGGGGGGGGGGGGGGGGGGGGGGGGGTGATGAGGAGGTGCAACGTCCTCCTGCTGGGAAAAGGGAGGTGGTGGTTTCTGAACAAAGCATCTTCCTGCTCGAAGAAAACTCGTACATTCGCTCGTTCCTCACCTCGAGGCGTCAGATGAGACGAGACGAGACGAGATGAGAGGAGATGTTATCAGATCAGACGAACTTTATTGATCCCCGAGGGGAATCAGGGTCATTGTGAAGCAGCGGGAACAGAACAGAGGTGCAGCAGAGTCGATCAATCTAAAAAGAAGAAATGGAAATGAACATTAAAGACGATCTGATGAAGTCTGCAGGATTCCTAGAAAGGGTGAGTGTCGCCACGAGAGCCGCTAATGGACATTAAACATTAAATCCTCGCAAATGAGAACGAATGCAAAACAACAGCTGCTTAAAGGAGACGAATCATGTTTTCTCTTTCCTCTAATGTGTTGTAGAGGATTTATTTGTGAATGTCGGAGTTCTGCGAAGTTATGAAGAGGAAACTTTGCACCTGAAACGTCGCGTTGACGCCAAAAATCGATCTCGGTTAAACCGCGATTGACTCCATTCCCATTACCTAGAGAGGACTGGGTGTTCTTCTTCATTGGCGTCTCATGCTCGACGTCATGATCACGTCACAAACTGAGGAGCTCTCTCTTTGCTCTGAGGCAACAAGCAGCCGAGCGTCACGTTTCCATCGCTGCAGATAAAAACCTGCTTCTGCTGCAGAGTCACTTGACCCGAGGAGCGAATGCAGATTAAATCCATTCCCTCTTCAGACTATAGCCAGATTAAAAGGGGCCTTAACAACAGAAACGTTAATGAACCATCGTTATCATTATGTGTTTTACAACCTTTTCGTGTTCGGACACTTTCACACTTACTTGGCGTTTTTCCCGGTTGCTTTTACGGAGCTCTACATGATCCTGCTCCACGAGCCGAGTCCTTGAAGCGCAGCCCGGATGGAGTCGGTGGGATTTAACTGCATTGACATGGCGCAGATGTCCTGAAAGCATGTGAACGCATCAATTAATCATTTCGTCACCTCAGTCGCGATCATTAAATCTCCATGAGGGCAATGTGACGCGATGGCACCGCCCCGGCTGGCACAGAGCGACGCATCTGAAGTCTGATAGGAGTGTTTGATGAACAGATTGAATCATTGTGTTGGAGAAACTTTGAGTTACTTCAACTTTGAAAAGGTTTAAAAGTGGAGTTGAGGATGTTCTGACTCCATGAGGAAAGACGTTTTCCTCATGGACAGTCGTCGCTACAGGTGTTTTTTGATATGTTGGATTTATGAGTTAAATATCCTCACGTAAGGACAAGTTACATGGTTTTTGGTTGCAGGGGGGGGGGGGCATGACGTCTCCTGGTGACTCTTGTTTTAGAGTCCGACCCGGTGGCTGTTCTGCAGACGTAGGAAAGAACCCCAATGAACTGGTGCGTGTGTAGAGTCTGGATCTCCCTGCCAGCGAAATGTTCAGTCGTAATAACATAGTTGGATTATCAGTCACCAGAGAGGCAAAAGCTTAATATCTCTCTCTCTCACACACACACACACACACACACACACACACACACACACACACACACACACACACACACACACACACACACACACACACACACACACACACACACACACACACACACACACACACACACACACTGGTGTTCCTCTTCTCTGTGTGTTATTAGTCTCCTGATTAGGATAAGTGGAAAACGGCAACAGTTAAAGGAGCAAAATGGGCCAAAGTGTGTGTGTGTGTGTGTGTGTGTGTGTGTGTGTGTGTGTGTGTGTGTGTGTGTGTGTGTGTGTGTGTTTTCACGGTGGTGTATAATCCATTCTGCTCTTTCTTATAATTGGCTTTTCAGACCCAGGCACGATCTTTCTCTTCTGTGGAGGTTCTGTCGACTCTTTCTGTTTTCTCCAGAATCTCATCCCCCCCCCCCCCCCTCACACACCCCCCCCCCCCCCTCTCACCACAGCAAGACACTATGTCACATGCTTTTAGATTTGTACTTTGTGTATTAACAGGACTGCTGACATGGCAAGAGTGTGTGTTTGTGTATTGACTCCTGTGCTTCTCGTCTTTCTGTGTGAGGACTTTATGGGTTGAAGACATTTTAGCCCAGCGAGGACAAGTGGACCGGTCCTGTTTGAATTGGGATTAGTAATAATACTAATAATAAACTTGCTATACATCACTTTTCGTATCATAAAATGCAGATTAAAGTTCTCTGCAAGAAAAGAGGTAGTAAAAACGAGCAGATGCTTCAGAGCTGAACGCATTCGGACAATAAAGGATGTTAAAACAATAAAATCGTACTTTTATTAGATGCTTCAGAGGAGCAGAGTTTGCTTTCCTCCTATGTTGTGGGAGCTTGGTGCATTTAGCTGTGATGGAGGAGGTCAGGGTATAAAGGGCTGGGGAACGTATTACTGAACCCTGCAAATGCTTAAGCCCTCGGTGACCACACACACACACACACACACACACACACACACACACACACACACACACACACACACACACACACACACACACACACCGTGCAGGTTGTTTTGTGGTCTGAAAAGGGAAATGCATGGTGACGTGGTAATGCCGAGCATGTGTAGTTAATCCTCTTAGTGGTTTTCTGTGGAGACTCGTGCTCTCTCTCTCTCTCTCTCTCTCTCTCTCTCTCTCTCTCTCTCTCTCTCTCTCTCTCTCTCTCTCTCTCTCTCTCTCTCTCTCTCTCTCAGCTGTTGTATAAGGGAACTGGATTCACGTGAACATACGTCTGCGAGGATTAAAAATAAACTGCTCTGTTGTTTGGCTGCGTGTACGGGAGCTGCTGTTTGAAAGCCTTTGACTATAGACTGTAAATAAAGATGGACGACACGACGGCTCCTGACGGACGAACGACACCACAGATGGTTTCTGTTATTATAATTCCTTATTATCTAGTGTTTGAACATGCAGAAGTAAAGGGACAAACAATGGAGGAGAACCAGACAGAGTCCTTTCTGTTTGAGTGCGGTGTACTTTCATCTCTGTGAGAGTGCACTGACCCACAGAGAGTGTTGTCGAGTGTGTGTCTGTGCACACCACTGCAGGTGATAGTGTGTGTGTGTGTGTGACTGTGTTTAGTGTAATCACAGCGGTTGCATTGAGCCTCTGTCTGATTAACTCTGCTCTAATTGCCTTTCTCCTGCTCGGCTCGCTCTCTCACTCTTTCACACCAAACGGCATATGGTATTTTTTGTTGTGCTCAGAGGGTAGAGGCTGGGGCTGAGGTATATGAAGGCACTGTAACACACACACACACGCGCGCACACACACACACGCACACACACACACACACACACACACACACAGCTGCTGCTCTTCTCACTCAGACAGCAGTACGCCTTGTTTCCTGTGTCAGGTTCCCTTTGGCCGCTAAAGCTGTCAGAGAGCTGCCCCCGTGGTAATCCATACATCCTCATCTGTGTGTGTGTGTCTGTGTGTGTGTGTGTCTGTGTGTGTGGTGTGTGTGTGTCTTGTGTGTGTGTGTGTGTGTCTAGTCATTTCACACCCATAAAGATGATGTGCAGACTTCCCTGACCTGCTTTTACGAGTCTTGGATTCAGTTTTCATTATCTGCTCCCTCTTGAACTTGCTGCATCATATTTCCGAGCAGATTCATTTAAATGGAATGGTTTTTGTTTTAACGGCACGTCGCTCACTAAACAATTGCTTTCGGCTCCAGAGAAGAACGTTCTGCTGCGTCTCTGCAACGTAGGTCTTACTCATCATCATCATCATCATCGTTTCAGTAGGACGATGTCAGATTGATCTTTAAGGCTCTGATAAAGTTTCTCTCTGGAAACACAAAGTCGATCATTTCTCTTCACGACAGTTTCAGTTCTTAAAAGCTTTTCAGACTTTCAACACTGAAGAGATGCACAACATTACGTTTGAATTAGCGTCCGAACCACAGGCCGTAAAACAAAGATGGACGACGTGTGTCCACTTCCATGAAATGAAAACAAAACATCCAGGATACAAACGCTGGGTCAGGTGTCAGTCATCAAATAACTAATTAAAACCAAACTTATCTGAAACATGAACACTTCAACATTTACAGAATCCATCTTTGGAAAAAAATACATGTATTTGACGTGTACTTCATAGTTCATGTCCCATCCACTAACATGGAGGAGCAGGGGGTTTATGACGTATGGCTTCTCTCTTGGGATCCATCATGGGCTCCGAACAATTGTTTGAGAGGACGATGGCCGAACACAGAGGTGAACTGTGTATAACAGTTTCTAAAGCAGCTACTTTAACTTTTGTGCCGCCCGTGTTTAAAGTTAATCCTTGGCTGGGAATGTGCAACCTGAGTCTGGTCAGTAGCCAGGGTGCATGTTAGATGGAGTGCCAGCCCGTAATCGGCCTTTCCCCCCCCTCTCCTCTGAGGTTTCAGGAAACATTACCCAGCTGCTGTTTCTCAGAGCAGGATTTCAGTTGTGTTCCTGCTCCAGCTCCTCGCGCAGCTGCCCCCCCCCCCCGAACCCAAATCTGGTTACAGATTCATAAGATCTGCTGCACGAAATCAGAGGCGTCAAAATGGGTCAGAAGTCATTTGTTCATATTTTAGCCGAGTGGCATTTTTCCCCCACGTTCCTGTGCGGTGGAACGCAGTGATTCAGAAACTTGCTCAGCCTTGAATCCCCCGGTCGACCACTGCATTACTGTTACATGACTTTCCACACGCCCGAGTGGAGAATTATCAAAAGCTGCGTTCGTGTGCGTTGGACTGCGAGGGGGCGAGCGTCAGGCGAACAGCAGAATCTCTGCCGGGCCAACTCCCCTTCAGCGCAGCTTCAGCGGCTAAAACAAAAGCCTGCTCCCAAAGCCATTTACCTATATGCATTATTTACCTTTTGTTTTGTTAAGCTGAAGCCGTGGTTGTGTTCCCGGAGCCTCAGATCGCCGGCTGCCAACACGCCGGGTGTGTGGGAGGCTGCTGGGGGCAGGAGCCGCGAACTGGGAGCTCGTTCTTTGGACAACAGATCGATGGTTGCACCACACGGCTTCAACATCAAGTCTTTTCAGAGGAATGTAGATGAGTTTTGTCAGAACCCCCAGAAAACTAGATAATGAATGAGGCAGCTTCTGCACAACAGAAGAAAACAACCGTCTCAGATTGGATGCATTAACTCGCAAGAAAAAGGGTTTCTTGCGTTTTCATCCTTCCACTGTTTTGATTTGACCCAACACAGATGCTCAGAGCTGTGTCTTTGGCTCGAGGCATTGCTTTTTAATTGGAGCTAATGGGTGTTGAGACCGAGGAGGTGAATTATTAAGAGAAACCTTTGTGTTCGTCATCGCGGCGCCGCACAGGGAATAAAAAACTTGTTTTTGAACTTTATTCATATTTGAGTTAAGTGACTTTTCTTTGTGTTTGCTTTCTTTTGCTTTTGCTTTCAGAAAAGTTCAGAAATATGAGTTTGCCTTTTCTATTCTTGACCCTCTTAAATGGGTCAGGGCCCGTTTGCTGCCGTCTGGAACAATCCAAGCAGAAGAGTCCGCTTTTTAGTTTCCTCCTGCAGCACAGCCGTCCTATCGAGCATATGTTTCTGAGCTAAATCGCAGAATTCATCATCTCCTCAAACATATCGTCAACTCGCTCCTGAGATATATTCACGCGGCGGCTCGGTCTCACAGAACAGGCTTTTATTCTGCCATTTGTGACCGTGTGGCCTCGGCGCTGATTTCCCGCTTGGTGGCGGACCCCGGCTCTTTGGGCCGCCTGCCTGATGATCCAGAACCCATTACGTGCTCGATGCAGACAGCTGGATTTATGGGCGCTGGGAGGCAAACGATCAGCCAGTCATTTGTCATCTCTCACCAGCAGGGCCTCTAATTGGACTGGAGGCTCGGTGGGAGAGCTCAATCAATGGGCTAAGTCACAACTTTTAAACTCAGCCTTTCCCTCCAGACGAATGTGTGCGGCTTTTAACACAACGATGCTGAACCCACACAGCGTCCTGCTTTCCACGCGGACTCCTCGGCCGCTAAATGAGCTCGTGCTGGTCAGACGATTGATAACACACCGGAGGATCGTGGTAGTCGAGGCGCCGGAGTCGCGTCCTCACTCCTTTGTAAGATCTGCTTTGAATATTTGCTCCGAATGTTCGCCAGCGCATTGATTAAATCAGGCTTCTTGGCCGAGAGCGTGACACTCCTTCAGCCGGGCGGCTCCGTAACCTCGCTTGTTTTCACAGCTTGCCTCGCAAGGAATTAGCATATAATCACTCGGCCGGTTGCTGAAGGAAGTCGCGGGGCAAAGCAATTAAACGGCGGCAAATGAATACATTTGAATTCATTTGGGGGAAAAAGGGGAAGCGGCACAGTTGCCCTCCGAAAATTGGAAACGTTAACACTCCCGGGTCGTACAGGAGCCTCGGAGTGATGAGGAGGCAGCGAGGATGGGAGAGAGTGGACGAGCTGTGTGAAGGAACCTGTTAGTGTTCTGTCAGGTCAGCGCTGTGCTGTGGCTCAGGATTATAATATATCTATAAAAAATATGAAACAGGAAGTCGTGCTGCATTTCTCCTCTGTTCGTTCTTTTGTTATCAAGAACACATCAAAGAGCAACTTTCTCTCTTACAGTTTCAGTAACGTAGTTTATGCTTTATTATAACCAAGGGACCTTTCACACCCGACCTTTCCTTGGTCCAGGGTCCAGCTTGTTCGCAGAGTGAATATAGTTCAGACTTTCAGACCAATCACAGGAAGTGGAGACATCATTAAACCTAGAAGAAGAAGTAAAAGCGGAGGAAGCAGCTGCAGCTCTTCACCTCCGGGGCGATATATAATGTTTGAATGATGAGGACGTTCGCTTGGTGCATTCGAAGTAGCGTGGAGCACCGCACCTGAAGTTAGAGTGATGCTGATAGTGGTGCCATGATGATATCACCATGGCAACAGGATGAACAGCTTTCATTCATTTTTCTCAAACTGCTGAAGAAATGTGAAATAATATAAAACCACATCTCAAAAAACCTTTTGATTCACGTTTAGGACAGAAAACTCAAGATATATGTTTCCAGATGTGCTGCTCAGAACCTCCAGGTGTTATTTTCTCGTTGGTGAGCTGCTCCTCCTCCTCTGACTCTTTACTGCTGTCACATCGTTCTAATGTTCAGAGACCCTCAGAGAAAAGGTCTGCGCTGCGAGCGGGAACGGATTGAAGGAGCAGAACGAGGTGAGCCGCCCTGTAATTGAAAAGCTAACCTGTCCCTCTGCAGCACTGCGTCCTGCTTGACAGGGTTTCCCTGCAGCTGTGGACTCGGGTCTCCGAGCCGCCACGTTAATTGATAGGACATGGACCAAACTGAAAAGTCAAAGCAGACGTAGAATCCATTTCTCTCAAAGATGGTTTCTGTCATTTTGGATCTTTGTTCAAGTGTTTCTGATAAGCTTGGTCTTAACGAGTTATTTGATGGTGTAGAAATGGAACAAAACATCGGACTGACTCACGATTGGTCGCGTCACAAGCTCAGCTTTCATATTCTTAATATTTGAACTTCCTTTTTGTACGATGGGATGACGTAGGGACTCGAGGATACGTTAGCGTTAGCATGTACGTGTAACCGCGTTGTGCATGTGAGCCTTTCAAGCAGCTCTGTCCGGCTCCTTTCGTGTTCATGCCACATTTGAAACTATTCAAAAGTTGTTTTCGTAAATTATTTCCCAAAGTGACTTGTAAGTGTGAATAAAAGTTGTTTTTTCTATCGGACAGTGAGTTTTTAAAACGTTGTTGTGACGTGTCAGGTGATGTCGAACACTGCCGTTAATTTGCAGCGCTACAGTAAACGTGTCGGGCTCAAATTGATTTGTGGTCAAATCACCCAGCTCCACTTGTTCCCTGCTACCGTTCTGAAACCTGACCCGGTTCCAGGCTGTTGTTAGAAGACGAGCACACACACACACGTGCACGGCCTCGGCGTGAGCGGGTTGATCGCCTGTAAATGTAAAGCTGTGTTGACAGCACCGGTTTCCCCCCCCCCCCCTCGTGGAGAAGCTCGAGTGCTTTCGCAGCAAAGCTTTTTTGGCCCCGGTAAGCCATCGCGGTCCCAGATTGAATTTGCCTCGGTAATAGCTTTAGTTTCTATCGGCTCCGAGCCCAATTCCAGCCCAATTACGTGGCGCTCGCCGGGCGGGCTGCCTCCCTTCACACGTCCTGCCCGGAGAGAGTCCAACTAGTGCGACTGACACCTCCACGAAACTGAGCCCCGTTAATGCTCCGCTCCGGACTTCTGTCCTCGATTGGACTTTAATTGAATCTGCTACTTTAACCAGTGTAGGGGCCACAGAGTCCTCGCCCCCCCCGTCCTGTATTTATCTATTTATCGTTCCAGAGAGAATGGACTCTGAGAGGCCGCCTGTGTTTTTTCTATATTTTATTTCCATTAACTCAGAGACGCCTCCCAGTGTGACCACAGTGCCCTGATGTTGTCTGCTGAACTATAATGGAGGTTAAAGCTGCACTTCACTTCACTGATAAGAGCACACACACAGACACACAGACACACACACACACACACACACACACACACACACACACACACACACACACACACACACACACACACACACACACACACACACACACACACACACACACACACACACACACACACACACACGCAAGGTCACAAACATTATCCCTGTTAGTGGTTCTCAGAGGAAATTAAATCATAAATCAAATCAATTAATTCTTAAGTGAATTAACTGAACGGTTGATATGGGTCAAATGTTTCAGTCACATTTTAAGCAAAAAATTTAATTTCTTTGGTTTGAGTTCCTGTGAAAATTAAATGATGTAACAAACACTTTTCAAAGCTTTGGTTACAAAACTGTTAAGAGGTCTTATATTTTCAGCAAAATTACATCAAGTAATCAACAGACCTAATGCTAAGTTAGAATTCAAGTAGATGAACTTGAGAGTAATAAACAATCTGGAAAATTAAACATCAGCTAAGTGTACTGCGGAAATAATTAGCAGATTGAATCATTTTAAGTTTAATTGATCCTGTAAGTGATGAATCCTGAAAGTCCCAGATTCTTAAATATGAGGATCAGCTGTTCTTATAAAACAAATATGGAATTTGAAGATGTCACCCTGGAATCTGGGAAACTTAGATGGGGAATATGTTTTGACACTTAAATAATGTTGTTTGTTAACATATAACAGTGAGTTATTCATAAGAACCTTTCTTGAAAACAAACTTTTGTACATTCTTGGTCCCTGACATAAATAATTTACATATATTCAGTACAGTTAATTAGTTTTTCTTAGATTTAGTCCACAACCTATGGCTGTTTCTTTCACTTCAATATTCACATTATTCAAGAAAATCCCTCGAGATTAACAAAGTCTAATCTTATTATTCAGACTGTCTGGGATTCAAACCGACAACCTCACCAGCCAAAGCCCCACTAGCAGTCTCTACTCTCTGTGAAAGTTATGGATCTATTTTTTCTTTATGAAACTGGAGACGTGCGGCCGTGCTTGATATCTTTCTCCGGGGGGGCGAATGAAACCAGCCCTCGACCCCTCGGGACGTTTAATCAACGAGTCCTGCAGGTCTCAGCGGGGGGGCACGATCTCAGTGGGAGGAGGGGGGGTGAATAACAACAACCACTGCACAGCCCCCCCCCCCCCTGGTTCTGACCCGTCAGAGCAGCATGAGAGGGGAGAGGTCAGGCAATAGCTGGTCCAGATTTCACGGGGGGGGGAATCCACGTTCCCTCGCCACGGATTCTTTAAGAGCCCCGTTTGTACCGTGAACTCCGGGTCAAACCCATTCGGCCCGCGGTGCGTTCAGGAGGTAAACAGGACGAGGATTTGGAATTGAGTGCAGCCTCCCCGACCCCCCCCCCCCCGGAGACCGCCACGCCGAAATGGACTCGCCGCCCGAACCAGTCCGACCTGCAGCCACTTATAGAGCGAGCTGCTGCGCTAATTTTACACGCCTCTATTCAGAAAGCCACAGGGCCGTAACAGGAAACTCCTTTCTGAGGGCATGCCTGCATACCCCCCCCCCCCCCCCCTCGACCTCTTTACCTAATTTAAACCGAAGCAATCAACGTCTTTCATCACGTTACGTTCTTGGTTTACAAATATCCAAATATATACAGGTTATTAATATGAACACAACCACACAGATGTACATTTTGACTTCTTCATTTAAAATTCAATAATTTAGAGACGTATATATATCTTAAATTTAAACACAAAACAAAAGGCCTCAGAGACTCATAATGAATCTGTACGTTATAATTGGTTCTATTGATTGATGTCGTTGATTGATTATTGATTTCAAAAGGTTGAAAAATACTGTCGATGTTAGTAGAAAAGGTTCGAGTGCTGCAGGCTTTTTGAATTATAGATGCTACCTTCGTGGTTTGGGGCTGGCTGCGGCTCGGGGGGTAGAGAGGGTGATCCACCAGCAGGTCTGTGGTTCGAAACCCGGCTGCTCCAGTGCCCTTGGGCAAGAGCCTGAACCCCAGATCCTGAGCAGTGTGTGATAAGTGCAGTGCGGAGCGGTGCTGTGTGAATGTAGCTCGGACTGTAAAGTGCTTCTGAGTGGTTGTTGAAAAGCTCTTTGTAGACACAGTCCATTTAGCATCCAGTGTTTGTACTTTCTCCTGTTATCGAAGAGCTGTTGCAGTTTCTTCTTCTGCTTTTTTCTTTTTGGCCTCTGCTTGAATAGATCTTCGATGGAATCTAATATCAGCCACTTTCACGATGGAGAGAATCACTGATTAGCCTCCAGTTCCACTGTTCTGCTCCAAAACTTCCCATTTATGCTTTTGCTTTGAACCTCGTCTCCCTCACGAGGCGATGTGCTGGCGAGCCATCAGATAACGGAGGGACTGTCGCCCCCCCCCCGCTCTAATGTTCGATGTCACATTTATGGATTCTCTGGAAGTTGTAATGGAAGTTCAGGAAAGCCCACGGGGGCAGATATCTGAGGCTGGGACACTCAGCGTGACGAGCTCCCTCTGTCCTGGGAATCGCTCTTTGCCGTCAGATCTCATTACCTGAGCGCTGGTTCTGATCCAGTGACGGTGTAAACGCCGCTCTGTGTACTGTACTTTCTGTATCTGTCCTTTTTAGATGTGACTCAATCGGAGCCGTGGTTGTGTGTCCTTGTTCAAATGCATCGAGTGCGACAGCCGAGGCTTCAACCGGCGCCGGAGCCTCCTCTGGGCGTTCGCTGCCCTCGAGGTGAAACGCTTCCAATCCAAGCAGGAGTGAATCTGCATCTCTCCACCCTGTTTGCATCTTGTCTCTGACTCTGAGGTGTGTTTGATTGCCCTGATTTGGGGGGGGGGGGGGAGTGTTTCACTCTGACACCGCTGACCTTTGTTCCCGTCAGGTTGTATTTGACTAAAGGCTTGGAGCTGCCTCTGTATCCTGCAGCGGTTTCAGAGTAATCAGACTGTTTGTGGTTCACTTACATTGTTTAAACATTATCACTGAACATCTGCACTGATTTGTTGACCCGGTCCCTTCTGTTACCTCTGATTATAAATGGTACCTGTGCTCACCGTTATTATCCGTTGTTATTTTCACTTTCAGAAGCAGACACATTTGTTTTCCATCTATCAGCGGGGGGGTGGGGGGGGGGGGGGGTGCACAAACATGATGTAGCCAAGTTTTAACTCAAACAAAGCATCTGATCGTACAGTGGAAAAAAAAAACTTTTCATAACTGAAAGATTAGCTTAGCTTAGCACAGATCCTGGCAGAAAACACTTTCTGCTCATTTAATTAGTTCCTGGTTGTTTTGGAAGCTCGGTGCTTAAACTGTTCTCTGGACGGCTTCCTGGAAAAACCTAAAGCAGCTGCTGTGTACTCAGACATGAGCGTTGTATAGATCCTCATAAAGCTTGTTTAAGCAGAGACGTTTAAACGTGTATAACTGTATAATTTTGATTATTCACTTGATTTAAAGAGGTTAATTTAGTATTTGTTGTATCTGTTGTGGCTTTCGTCTCGTGCTTTGTTCCTCAGATCGTGTGTCAGTGTTTAATGTCGCAGCTCGAACCAAAGACCTCTTGAGAAAACAATCCGCCTTCCAGTTCACGACCCGCTTTTAAGTTTCTCCCGAAAGTCGCCGCTCAGCTCCAAACGTTAATGTCGCGTGCACAAATTGCCTGTGACGTGTTTTCCCTTTCGTAAAAACTCATCACACATCTGGCCACCGCTGCGCAGAGATGCTCGCCCACGAACACACGATTAAACCCACTTTTTGACGGACACATAAACGGCTTAAACCACATTACGGGGAACACATCAACTCACACGTTCTCTGCAGGAGACGCCGTTCCCCTCAGTTGGCTGCTCTGCATAATTAGATTCTCATGCGGCGATGGCGTTCCCCCTTCTCTGTCTGTGTCTCTCCACGCGCCCCGTGGCTTCGCCCACCTTTCACTGCTTGACTTCCTTACGTGCTCTAATTCAGTTACGACGAGGAATCCCGAACAGGAAGATTAAGAACGCTTCTCAATCTTCAGATTTCTACTTCAGAGTTTTGAGCAGCAAAGAGACAGTGCAGTAGAATCAGTAACGTTTTTTAAACCAAAGATTCTTGCTTCAACCTCGACTCGCCACGCTACCCACTGTTCTCCCATTGGAACCAGTCTGATCTTATCTTGTTTCTTTATTTGCGGATCTTATTGAGCTTTGGTTGACAGCTGCACTGGCTCCTAATTGACAGAGAACTGCTCCGGTTCCCAGTTTGTGATGTGTTGTTCCCGCTTGGGGGATTTTTCTAACAGCCTTTTCCTCGGGCCAGGATCTAAGGCTGCGTTTGACGTGCTACTGTCAACAAACGTAATTACGAGTGTTGACTTGAAATTCACGTCAAACATCACAGACAGTGTTGTTTCTTTAATTAATGAAACAGATGGAAGAAAAACCTGGTTGAACATGAGCCTGAAATGTTACAGTCACTATCTGTAGAGTTGATTTTTAAAGATTTCATTGCGTCTTTGTTATTTTGCATGTTTATGTTTTTGTCTTGCTGATGAACGAGAGACAATCCTGGTGCAGTTGTCTTCAGAATATGAATCCCAGTGTCCATTTATCGGAGCTGTTATTGGATGATATGATACAAACCCTAGTAGGTGTAGTCTACAGAATGTGTGTGTGCTCTCCACTGTTCCCTTCAGCGATGGAGCTTTTCTGAAATCAATCCGCTGTATTCGGCTCCTGGCTGCAGAACCAGGACGGCACATCCAGCCACACAGACAAATCCAAATATCCTGCGATTCCTTCCCCTGTAAATCGTCTCGAGTGCTGCGGTAGGTGCTGTTACCTGCGGGCGGAAGTTCCCCGTCCATAAAGACGTCTGTTTTTAGTTTCTGTCTCCAAAGAAGCAAAGTCTCTCCACATGTGCGACGGTCGCCCCCGGCCATGAGGTGTCCGCTCTCTGAGCACAGCTGTATATTCCCGTCACGAGAGGGTTATTAATCATCCGGCGAAATCAGATCTATGGACTGTAGGATGATATATCTGAGTATATGCAGGCACCGGGGTATTGATTTAACTCTGGCTTTAAGCTAGCCATAAGACACTGTCAGCTCAGCGTTATGAGCTATTGACAAATATCCGGTGGTGAAATACGCAGCCGTGTGGCAAAAAGGTGATCTCATGCCTTTCTGCCCCTTTTTTCCCGCCTCATCTCATTGTCTCGTTGGCCGCGGCGCTCGAGGCTCTTAATCAGCGCCGAAGCAGTTTCACCCGCAGCAAATAAACCTGCTGTGTTTTACAACCTTACGTTCAGAGGCTGGTAGGAGTTCAAAATGTGAAATGATTTTCTCATAGTCGAGCTCCCCGTTTTTCTAGACTCCTTGCAGTAAAACCTCAGCCGGCCTATCGCGGAGCTCACAGAGCGTGTAATACAAAAATGCTGCGATGGAAACAATTCCTCTGGATGTGATTCCAACACAGTGTCGTCTGTCTGTGTTTTGTTATCACGTGTTAAACTGTTGCTCCGGTTTGAAGCCTCGCTCTTTGCCTCCATCCAAGCGTGCAGCAAAAATTCACTTTGGAAATATTTAACCAACTAGTTACCACAGCATGAGGTTAATCTCCAGGATTATGAGAAAAATACATCTTTGCTTATTTAACACTTTATTTCTCTGAGCAGTTCACGAGGTGAATATTTAAACTGCTGTTACGAGTATGAAACACACTGTTTACTGTCCGTGTCTCAACATGAAGATGATGTTATGAAACCATAATGCCGAGTGTGAGAGTGAATCATCTGTTTGTCTAATGTCTCGCGTCTCTCGTTTTGATTTTTTTTACAGAACAACACATCCTGGAGTCCACAGTCCTGTCAGGAGTGTACCTGCTTCGGTGACGTGTCCATCTGCAAACCCCCCCACTGCCCGAACCCCCAGTGTGACTTCCAGAAGGTGAGTCACAGCTGAGAACTTTGAAAAAACGCTGCTTCAACCGTTTAGTTTTAAAACCCTTGTGTTGACCGGCAGAAACAGACGATCGGAAACAACTTCACAGTCGCTTCAGTATTAAATAAGTCAGCAACCAGAGACTGGAAACTAGCGTAGCTTAGCAGCAGGGCGAAAATCAATAACGTAACATCTTAACATGTGATATACTCTTCATTTAATCTGTAGAAAGTACATAAAGTATTTCTTGGATGAGCCTCTGGCTTCCTGGAAACGTTTCGCAGCTAAGCAGCTGTTGGCTTTGAAGTTAGCATACGGACTTGAGTGGTTTTGATCTTCTTACCTAAATCTTGGGAAAAAAATCAAAGAGTATGATTTTTCTTTTCACTTTGTGACTAGAACATTTATGGGGACAGGGATAAGTTTTCATTTCCCGGTATGGTTGGTATAGATGGAGCTTGTTACTAAAAACATACGTATATTCCTCCGAAGCGTGTTTATCTGTTTTTAAAGATCTTCTCTTGGAGCCAAACCTCCGACAGACTGAAAGTTTAGAGTTCAGCTCCGCTCGTGTTTTGTCTGGTGAAGGTTTCAGACGCTTTCAGGATCTGTTGAATGTTCAGATCCTTGTTTTTGTGATATTTTAATCTCACTTCTCTTCAAGGGCTCATTGAATCACTCGTCTTTGTGATTTGGCCTTACCCTAACAAAAACACGAATCAATGAGCGGACTACGGTGCTGTCAAGTCGGCCGATTGCACCTTTTAATTTGCCACAATGGCAACAGAAAGGAGAGTGTTAGTTCCAGACTACCACTTTGGGCCCATTTGGATTCACAGGGACACACTTCCAGAACTTCTTCTCACTCCATATATCCGCCCGCTCCTCCCCTCACTTCTTCTTAAATGGGATTTAAAAGTGGAGCCTGCGGTGACGCCATCGAATCCAATCCCAACCCTGAGCTAAGGCAACAATCACCGTCTAATGAATTCCACTCTGGTGTCCATGCGATCCATTGTTAATTAAAAATTAGTCCTCGTGTGCTTTTAAAAAAGCTCTTAAAGTGTGAGTCCCTGTCATCTATACACGGAGATAAAACTCTATCAGGGTCTTTATCATCTGTCCGGCCCGGATTCAACGGCTTGCTTTTGAAATCCGCTGCCGTTATCTACGAGCTGACTCTTCCCTGTTTCCCCTCATCTACCTCCCCTCGTCAGCTTTTCTTTAATCCACCTTAACATTTCAACAAGAGTGTCTGTAACAAGCTGCACTCTGGGTTAATCGTCTGGTGTCGAAAGAAATAAAGAGCAAGGCTTTAATGACGGATTCTTTCAATATGTCCATTATCTTCGGGATTAATGGGTTAGTCTGTGAAATATGAAATATGAAAACTGCAGAGAGCGAGAAGTGACGTCTTTAAACTGCTGATTTAGTTTGACAGTCAAAAATCACAAATGACTCCACAAACGATCCTTAAAGTCCTTGTAGATGGATTTTTAAAAATGACTAAACCTCTGCGTCAATTTCTCCACTAATTGCTTTACTCGTTAACTGTTCAGGTTCCTGAGTCTAAAGAAGCAAACGGCTTCTACGTGTTGATTTATAGATCTTTGCCTTTTATAATTTCTCTCTTTGCATTTTGCAGTGATAATCTGGAATTCATTATTTAAGACATTAGTTGTTCAAAACCAGAAATGGCTCCTCAAGAATGAAATCCCATTTTTAGTGAATGTAAAAGTTCTGCAAAGTTAAAAAGCCCAAAGTCTGTGGTATAAAGAATATGAGCAGGAGATTAACCTGAGACATTAACAGCTAAATTGTATTAAAAAACAACGTCTTGCTATATTATAGAACTGACGCGATGGATTCTATAACATATGAAACTCTGCTCCACGAATGAAAGGACGTTTATACCTCAGGTGTCTCTGTTAGATTCACTTTATTTTATGACCAGGCAGGACAATTGGCTCGTGAACCCTCAGATTTACTGTTTACAGTTTCAGAAAAGCACCAGACACCAACTATTTGAAATTCAGCTGCAGAAGCAACAGCATTATTAGAAAAACCTTGAGCCGTACAAACCAGTGATAAATGAACCGGAGCCCGAATCATCTCTCTTTATTTGTTGCAGTCAAATCTGAAAATTGGATCAAATTCTGCGAGGGAACTGAAGTCAAAAGATCAAATGTGCAGAAACACACGAGAACATGAAAACACTTATTTATGGGTATCGTGATAGATGCATTTTCTGAGATGGTGTCAAAATTCAGCCGTTGATCTTATTGTCAATTTGACAACATTACAATAATATCTAACAAACAAGTTTAACACACAAAAATAAAAATAGTTTTCCTGAATCTTTTTATCGGGCCGTTAAGCAGCAGAGGTTCTCGTTGGAGTTAAGTAAATTATTGGGTTGTAAAAACTGGAAACTTTGAGTTGACTTGATTTTAAGTTGTATTAATGCAAACTGTTGATTGGAAAACAATCTGATAGTCAAGTAGAACCAACTTAAGCCAGTTGTGTTAATATATATTTAATTTGGTGTGTCACCATTTAAGGTAATGTTTTTAAGTTGGTCCAACACCACAGTGTCCATTTTATATTTGTATGAGTTATTGGTGATAAATCACGAAAGTACAATACAAACTCTTCCTGTTTATTGATATGAACCATGGCTGCCGCAGCGTTCACTCCATGTTGTTTCCCACATTTGTTATTCATCGTTATTCATCCTGCCGACATGTAATTTGTTGTTTCTCTTATCAGTTCACACAAGACATTCACAGAAGCTGATTGGAGGTTGTTTTTTCCTTCGCCTCTCGTTCCTCTTCCCCATTTTCTTCGATTCCAAAATCGTTTGTATTCACAAATAAACGCCTGAACTGTTCCTGGGCTCCGCCTCTCGCCCTCGCCGCTCTCCCGTCTGCTTCCTGCCACACGTTCCACCTCAATTAGGGCAAATAGGAAGCGTGGCTGCGTTTTGAATCTGAGTTGTAATATGTATTGTAATGCCTCCGCCTGCCCCCGCTCTGTATTCATATCGTCTTCATATTCTCATTTCCATTTGGGTGCTTGTGTCACCTGTCGGTCAATTTCCATGGAAATGAAACTGTAATCGTCAAGTTCTGTATTCATGCTGGTTGCAGGGAAACACATCCACTTTATTTGTATGCCCCCGGGGGCCTTTGTGTGTACCTTGATCATGCTCAGTGTGTATTTGTGTGTTTGTGTTTTCTACAGGGCGAGCTTTTGAGATTCCCTTCCAACAAGTGCTGCCCGGAGTGCATCTCCTCGTCCCAGGGCTCCTGCCAGCACGAGGGACTCGTCTATCAAGTAAGTGAATCTCTGTGTTTCCTGCCGCCTTTACAATAAATGATTAAATGTTATCACGCACACAGATAGATGCCCTATATGTGGATCTATTTAAAAACACAGTTTATGGCCCTGGATTATGTTTTTTTAATGACAGCCTGCAAAACTATATTTCAGATATTTCATTGGCATCAGTTTCTGGGCCTGTTTCATCAGGACGATGCCTCCGAGAAATGCTTTTCCTAGTTTGCTGTGCAAGCTCTTGACACCCGTGCACAGAGCGCTGACCTTGAGGCCTTTAGGACGGAGAGGACATGTTGAACATGAACCAGAATGACGACTGTAATGGCAAGCATCCTGCCGATTATTACATTTCATCACCGAGCGGTCACACAGACGTGAAAGTATCATCGAACCTTCGCCTGCCTTTCTTTTCCAATCTGTGGGAGCGAGGAGGCAAATGGATTATTCGTGTGGCTTCACTTTTCAAAATGATTTGACTATGCTGCTTGATTCTTGATAATTGAATACTATTTGGAGAGAAATCCTGGATTGTTCACTTGTTTCAATCCATTGTTCAGGTTTTAAAACATGGATTGAATCTGGTCAGTGCTCCTCTAAGGACCTGAGCCCTTCTCCTCCCTCTCTCACACAAACACAATCCCCGTCTTGTTCCCCGTCGATCGAGTCTCCCCCTCTGGACGTTCCTTTCTCCCATTTGGACAAAACACGTCCTGGAGAGAATGGAGGGTTGTTTCTTTTATCTTGGTTTGGAGATCCCCGTGTCGTTGCTCTTCAGGCTGAAGTGGCACTTCACACGGATCTGAACAACCAGGGGACGGAGGGTCTGAAGAGGAGTCCTTACTGCGTCTGAAGGAGCAGGGCTGACGTGACACTGCCGCTGCTCCTTCCTGAGAAAAACTAAAATATTTGCCACATAAATCTTTTCGAAAAAGCATCAAGATGTTGAAGTAAAACCCCAAAATAATGATGTATTTCACCGAGGTTTTAAAAAGCAGGATTCACAGCCTCAGAAAAGAACCTCTCTGGTTTTGACTGAAGGCGAGAACCTGCTGATGTCTCATTTAGACTGAAAGAACAATCCCAATCTCACACAAGTGGATGTATGGGAGATATCTAACTTTAATTAACACCCCAGAGATGCCCGTGTGCAAGAATAGATCCCATCAATCCAGCTCTGTCGATCACAGTGAGAGCTCCTCGTGTTTTTACAACAGTGCACGAAGCCTTGAAGCATTTTCTCAACACTGAATAAAACCAAAGGAGAGAATTCCCCGGAGGGTCGACAACAAGCTCGGTGTTTGCCTCGAACGATCGAAACCCTCAAACTGGGCGAGACTCCATCACGGTGGAATTAGTGGTCTCCACGTGTGACGGTAATGCCCTGTCACATATTCACCCCCCCCCCCCCCCCCTCGTTCTTCTTCTCCTCTTCTCCTCGGTCTCTGTCTGACACATCCCGTCTTTTACCTCCTCCCTCCTGCCGCCACTCTCTTCTGTCGTCTGTCACTCAGGCTTAGTCTTACAAAGTTGCCGTGTCCACAGGAGCGAAACCACTTTCCTCCTCCCGTGGTTGTGTTTCTGTGTCTAACTGTCTCTCTCCTCTTCTCTCTCTCCCTCTGTTTCTCGTGGTTCCATCAGCATGACAGCCAGTGGAGTCCCTCGCCCTGTTCGCTGTGTCTCTGCTCCAGAGGGAGTGTGTCGTGCAGCGCCCGCCCCTGCCCCCCGCTCAGCTGCCCGGCGGACCAGAGCCCGTTCACTCCGGCCAGGGAGTGCTGTCCCAAGTGTGGCCGCGGTGGAGGTGAGGAATCGCACTGGATCACACAGATTTCAGATGCAGCATGTTGCACACGAACTCCTCCTCTGCCGCCATCTATTTATTTCAATTAACCACATTAAATCATCTTTTCAGGAATTTTTTTTATACAAATGTGTTCTAGATTGGACGTAAGCCTGGATTTTAAATGTGTGAATTCAGTGCTTTTAAAACGTTCAACCCTTTAATCGCAGACGCTTCCTTCCTCATCCACGCATTTCACAACTGACCTGGTCGGATTCAGAATTAACAAACTGTGGAAATGCAGCTACTGGAAATGTAATGATTCGAAAGAGCCGTACAGAATCTGAATGAGAAAGCTTTATTGTCATTGCACAAAATAGTACAATGAGATTAGTTGTGCAGGATCCATACACACACACATCCCCTCACACACACCTGTCCACATTCATAAACAATAAATGATAGTCAAACAGATACACCAGCATAATAAGAGCATCCTATCAACGTCGTGTACACGTAGGAGATGCTGCTCCTGGAGACAGTGAACCTCCGGTGCATCACAGCAGTGAACATCTTCCTTTGTGTTGTGGAAACATGTAATTTATCATTTTTTCCCGAGCTGCTCTATGAAACCATGCTTATTGAATGAGGTCCAGAGGTTGGATTCCGATACCTTCGAGGTGTAAACATCCAACTGAACTGCAATTAAAATGCAAATTTCTTCGCCAGGTGCCTTAAAATGCTTTTAATACATTTGCATGAGGGATGTTTTCAGGGTTGCACTGATAATTACTCCTGCCGTTACTCATATTCTCTGTTTTTCTTATTGCTACCGGATATTAATTACAGCTCGTTGTGACTTCTCATCTCACTGAACGTAAAGTGTTGTGGGTGTTTTTTCCAAAGTAAAAGGGGGGGGGGGGAGTGATCCTCGTGTGCTATAGGACAACACTTCAGACAGGAAGTCGTCACGCCAGACCCTGAGTCTTCAGCGTGCACGGAGGAGCAGCTGCAGCCGACTGATAGGTTCATCTCGGCTGTGATGATGTCTCGGAGCTTCTGTGATGCATCTCAGTGATTAGCAGCTAATTAGTGACTGTAAATCAGTGTGTGTGGGCAAACTATGTCAGCTCATTACCTGACACCTGCTCTCACTGTTTACATGTTCTCTCTGTGTGTGTGTGGTGTGTGTCTGTGTGTGTGTGTGTGTGTTTCAGAGTCCTGCTCCTGGCAGGAGGCGGTGTACAGGGATGGGGAGCAGTGGGAGCCCAGCCTCTGTTCCAGATGTGTCTGCAGCAATGGGGGCGTCCAGTGTTCGGTGGCAGAGTGTCAGCAAGTGGCCTGCAAACCTGTAAGTGTCCAGAAATACACACGCACGCACGCACAACCACACACAACATAACACAATCCAGCTCTAGGTTTGTGAGCAGAAGTCTATGTATTTAAACAGGATGAAAACGAGCCTGTTTTCTGTTCCACTGCTTCTCTTGGCTTGTGGCTTTAGTGCTAAATTACTCCGAGCAATGTTTTTTAAGTACGGACCCATCTCTTGTGCACCGGAGCGTTATATGTTATATTAAATGAAATGATGGTACATCATAATAAATCCACGGAGGGTCAGTGTGGCAGCGGCAGGCGGAGATATCACCTCAGACTCTTCATTAGCTTCTCGGGAGAAGAAGCATTGGGCAGGAAACACGTATCTCTTCATCCATATCAGTGACGGGGGTTTTACCGTGACCTCCTCCTGCTGCAGCCATCGAACGCCATTTTCCTATTGAACCATTTCTTCCTTGTTTCGGTGCGACACACAGGTGAGACAGGTGAGACAGGTGAGACGGGTGAGACAGCTGCTGTCCTGCACTCACTGAACAGTCCTGACACTCTCCTCTCTGGATCTCTGGATCTCCTGACTCGTACATTTTATGATCGGGGCATTAATTATTCTCATTTGCTATCCGTATGCTCGTTTGTTCCAATACACACACACACACACACACACACACACACACACACACACACACACACACACACACACACACACACACACACACACACACACACACACACACACACACACACAAACTCATCCTATGAACAAATATAAGAGAACTAAAAATGCTGCTAAGCATACAAACAACATAAACCTTCCTACTGTTATAGATTATTGATTCTTATTTTCCCCACATGTAAAGAAACTAGAAACTAGAGGTTGAATGTGGAGTTGAAGACATCAGTGTTTCTCCGGAGGTGTTTGCTGAACTCTGGAATCGAACAAACTGACAAACGAACAAACGTTTCCTCAGCTTGTTTCTCTAATAACAGATTTCTCCCGGTTTAAAACATTCAATATTTGATTTGTTTTCTCTTCCCTGAACCGGTTAAATAAACGTGTTGTATTTGAACTGCAGCGGTTCCTCCGTCTCCAGACTCTGAGCCGAGCTCGGTCAAACCCCCCCGACCTCAGAGCTGGAGGCACGGAGATGAGACTCACATCGATCTGATCGGAGTCTTGGTCAGAATGTCTAACCACATGTTTCCAGGGGTGTGTGTCATCGAAGAACGTTTCACCACAGAACCAGAACAGACCAGTGGATTTGTTCTCTGTGGTCATCGTGGGTCAATTCCTTCTTCTGCTCTTCCCTCAGCACGAGAACCTGGTGATTCAGCCGGGACGATGTTGTCCTCAGTGTGTGTCCAACCCCTGTCTGTCTGCTGGGAAGCAGCACCAGGTCGGTAACGTGTGTGTGTGTGTGTGTGTGTGTGTGTGTGTGTGTGTGTGTGTGTGTGTGTGTGTGTGTGTGTGTGTGTGTGTGTGTGTGTGTGTGTGTTATAAAGACTGTAAGAAAAGATGGATATCATGACGTGGAAACGATGGGATGACACAGCTACTGTACTGAAAACTGACTTGACTCTGACATAGAAAGTTTGTGTTAATTCTCTGCACATTTTCCTCTTCTTCATCTCTACTCTTCCTCCTCTATCTACCTTGCCTCTCCTCCTATCTCTCTCTCCTATCTCTCTCCTCTCTCCTCCTCCTCTCTCCTCTCCTCTCTCCTCCTCTCCTCTCTTCTCCTCTCCTCTCTCTCTCCTCTCTCCTCCTCTCCTCCCTCTCCTCCTCTTCCTCTCTCCTCCTCTCCCTCTCCTCCTCTCCTCCTCTCCTCTCCTCTTCTCCTCTCTTCTCCTCTCTCCTCCTCTCTCCTCCTCTCCTCTCTCCTCTCCTCCTCTCTCCTCCTCTCTCTCCTCCTCCTCCTCTCTTCCTCCTCTACTCACTCTCTCCTCTCTCCTCCTCTCCTCCTCTCTTCTCCTCTCCTCCTCTCTTCTCCACTCTCTCCTCCTCTCTTCTCCTCTCCTCTCCTCCTCCTCTCCTCCTCTCTTCTCCTCCTCTCCACTCATCTCTTCCTCTCTAATCTCAGTTGGCCTCTCCTCGTCTGCCCTCCTCTTCCTCTTGCTCTTGCGTTCTCCTGCTGTGTTTGCAGTACACACTCACACACTCACACATCACACACTCACACACTCACACACTCACACACTCATTCCTTCCATCTTCTCCCACACTGCCAACTTCCATGTTTGATCACAGGGTGTCCCATTCTGTCTAATGTGTGTTTGCAACTTCTGAGACACACACCACACACACTCACACACACACACACACACACACACACACACACACACACACACACACACACACACACACACACACACACACACACACACACACACACACACACACGCTCGCTCCTCGTGTTTGCATCGTCGTGACATCAGATGTGTGTGTTCTCCGTCAGGATGTCAGGAAGTGCCGGGGACGTCTCAGTTTGTGATTTATTACAGAGGATGAATCATGTTTTCTTGCTTCCATGTACACAACCTTCCTCCTCACACCTCACACATCACACACAAGCACGCACACAAACAGCGGTGTGTTACAGTATGTGTGTAATATGGTGTAAATGGCCACAAAGTGATGACCAGAGTTAGTATTTAATAATATTAATCGAGCACTTTAAGCCGAACGAGGAAGGAAGTTAGGATTTAATCTGACAACTACAGGTTTAAACGACTCTAAACCTGAACTGGTTTTATATTTGAGGCCCTGGAACTCAGACTCACTTCACGTTGGTCTCCAGACGAGAGAGAAGACTTAATACAGAGGTGACACTGCTGCTTTGATATGTTTGAATCCCGTCAGCACTCGTCAATTTGTGTGTTCAGACATGAGGCTAAAACTGAGCTCAATTAGTTTGTGTGAAAAGTGTAAATCAACGTCTGGAATAAATATGTTTGGGCAGTAAAACAATGTCAATACAATATCATTTTTATCACTAGCAATATAAATATATCAATGTGCGAGTGGAGCGAGGGAATCCATCTACCGCAGGTTTATAAAAGTGTTTTGAAGTGTTTGTCGGTCTCTGCTCATAAAGAAGAAGATTAAGTAAATGTTTCCATTTGTGTGTCTCTTTGTGTGTTTGTTTTTGTGTGTGTGTGTGTGTGTGTGTGTGTGTGCGCGTGTCCAGAGTTCAGTTCTTCACGCTCTGATGTTTGTTTTGAACTTCAGGAGCATTAAGTCGACATCTGATAGCTGCTATTTGGCCCCGACAAAGTGTTTGTGTGTGTGTGTGTGTGTGTGTGTGTGTGTGTGTGTGTGTGTGTGTGTGTGTGTGTTTGTGTGCGCCCATGTGTATTTGTATGCTGTTCACGCTGCCTGCTCTGAATCCCCAGCACAGAAAGGAGGACACTCAGTGGATTCAAATGAGCTTTGAGTTTCTTGCTCACAGGCGTGTGTCAGGATGTGTGTGTGTGTGTGTGTGTGTGTGTGTGTGTGTGTGTGTGTGTGTGTGTGTGTGTGTGTGTGTGTGTGTAGTTTGAAGATGTGTGACTAAATGTGTGTGTGTCTGTGTGAATCCTGGCAGCAAGGCGAGCAGTGGCAGAAGAACGCCTGCACCACTTGTGTGTGCGACCGGGGTCAGTCGAAATGCCACACACAAACCTGTCGACCAATCAGCTGTGACAAGGTGCGTTTACTCCCCCCCCCCCCCCCCCCCCCACTCTCACTCACACACACACACACACACAAACATTAAGATATAAAAACTACTTAAATAGAAGATATGAAGCTGAGATCTGTGTTTAAGAAGCACCTGTTTTATATATATATTAATATTTTCTGTGACTGAACCCAGAAGAGTTCAGAGCTTCTCAATCCAGCGAAGAGGAAACAGGCTCCCTGCTGTTTCGGTGAAGCCAATAAAAAAAAACCTTTTGCTCATTCACTCCAAGTTCTCATGTCTTTTTTTTTTTTTTTTTTAAACTTTGACTTAAACTCGAAGCGAAAAAATATCCTCCTCTCTCGTTCCGGGCACAGCCGAGGATGTTGTAACGGCCCATTTCCTCCGCTGATGATAGCAGATAATAAAACGGGCAAAGAGAGGATCCCAGTGGGCTCGGGAACCTTCCAAACCACCGCTCCGAAAAGAGAACATCCAGTTAATACGTACCTGCTCGGTTCTGTGGATAAACGCCAGTGATGACTTGAACGCACGGCCGGAGCTTTCGGTTGGATTTGTGTTCACCGACGTGAAACTGTGGAGTTCCTGAGCTGCGGAGGAGTTTACATCTGCAGCGTCAGTAAATCGACGCCTCTCAGCACTTTTCAAATAAAGTCTGATTACAACTAAGAAGTGTCTGATGGTGTTTTCACTTAATGATGCGACGCACACGTCTGCTCCCCCCCCCCCCCTCTTATCTCTCTCTGCTGAAAACACAAATTCCCACGTTTCCCTGATTTGCTTTTGTCTCTCGTCTCAGGGCTCAGGCTGTTTTCCTTAAGAACTTACGTCCGCTCGTCTGCTTCTCTCCTCAGGGTCAAACCAAAGTGAAGCGAGCCGGTCAGTGCTGCGACGAATGCGCCGCTGCCAAGGAAAGCTGCCTGTACGAGGGCGTGGTGCGTTACCACGAAGACACGTGGAGCGAGAGGGGCTGCGACTTCTGCAGCTGCAACCGGGGCCAGGTCATCTGCCGGATGGCCGAGTGCGGCCGCGTGGAGTGTCCTCAGGTGAGACTGAAAGACAAGAGGAGCTCAGGAAACCCCGAGCAGCGAGCGTCCGTGTGCGTTTAAAGCGAACAGACGTATCCTGACGACGTTCATCGGCAGGAGAAGACGTATTTGTTCTGTTAGAAGTTAAGAGCTCCAGTGGTTCTGTGAACAGTAGGTGGTTTCCAGAGCAGCAGGTCTAATCTCATTTATTTCAGTGAATTCTCAGCGGGCGGCCGTGATGCAGAGGCCGGGGCAGAAAAACACAAGGTCATGTGGCGGAAAGGTTCAGTATCAGTGGAACTGATCACATGGGAAAAGACCAGCTCATCCATCCACACCAACCTCCTCCCTGCACCGACTCTATCGCTCTTTAATCGACGTCAACTTCCCCCTTTGCTCCTATCAAAAAACACCAAGGTCGATTTATGTAGGATTTCCACAAAGTAAACAATGCCAACGTTTCACTGTTCCCAGTCTGAACCCACTGATCCGCCCAGTCTGACCAGTTCCATCCATCTAACCAACAGTTCAGTGCAAGTTCACACACAGAGACAGAGAGACACCGACAGAACAAGGCAGAAGTTAATGTTTATTAGTCCAGTAATGATTGTTCCGGACATTTCCCTGTTGTCGGAGTTTGACCGGACCAATCTCCTGCATCGGTAAAAAGGAAAAACACCTGAAAAAGAAATTCTTAACATAAACAAAGTCATTATTTTGTCCTGATCCCCCCCCCCCCAAAAATCTAATTGATTCTCCTTTGAGAAGTCTCCAGCTTTAATCTTTAGCTCGACATCAGCGAGATGCTTCGCCGACATTCTCTCTGTCTTCAAACAGCTTCAGACGTGTGAACGGATCTTTTCCTGCTTAACCTCTTCTCCTCTGGTCCCCCCCCCCCCCCGAAATGCAACGTGTCAGCACCCAGAAATCCCATTTCCCGGCCTTCAGACAGGGCCACTAGGAAGTTAATGGAAGATGTCACTATCTTCATTGGTGTTAAGGAGGAAACGCAGGTTGGATGGGACTGTGGGGGGGGGGGGGGGGGGGGGCTGGTCGCTGGAGGTTGTAAGGTTGGCTGCTCCCATCACAGATAATTCACTCAGTAAAGTAAAGTGAACGACAACATGAAGCCTTAGTGATCAGAGAGGAAAGAGCAACGTGAACAGAGTCACTGACGTCGACGTGAAGCTGATTTTCTTACATTAAGACGATTGAGTTTTCTGAAATGTGTCTGAAGTATTTAATTATGCTCACGAGGGGGTCATTTGATTAACTTTCCAAAGTCTGAAGGTTCCACGCAGCCAGGTTCAATGCTCCTTTTCATTCTGTTGACACGTAGGAGCCAGAGGTTTCTCATAAATCAGGAAATACCGTCAGCAGCCATAGAAACATCCATCCAATATAACAAAGTTTGGGGCCATATTTTTGGGAAATAAAATGTTCTATAAATCAGGACATGATATATGAAAGAAGCTCCTCAGTGGAAGGCCTCAGAATATAGATGGGATAGACCTGGATGGTTCAGTGTGTGGAGGCGACTTCACTGGAGGTTTCAGGCTCAGGGAATAAAGAAAAACTCCTTTCGTGAAATTGGCTTTAAAAATGTTTATTGTGTATTTGAAATCTACACACAAATAGACAACAATGGTCAAATAAAAAAAAACTTGATCTGCTGTTGTATTTGGTTTAAAACCAAACAAATTCACTTTTATACATTTGTCTCACTCTTGAAATTGGGCCTGGACACTTTCAGGAGTTGGTCTTTCATATATGAAGAGCGCCGCGGGTCAGAACATGACGTAGAAACTCTTCTGCAGAAAGCTCAGGGTTTAGTTCACAGCTCATCCACACTGGCGTCGGCTCTTATCACCAAAAACTCTCTGGTCTTTCCCAGTTGGCGTCTGCGTCCTCTTCGTGTTTGGCTCCTCGTTTTCAGCCTGAGATGTTTCGTGTTCTTCCAGTTTCAAGTGCCCACTCGCTTGCAGTTCATTTTCCTGCTGTGGTCATGGACGTTTTACTCCGGAAGGCCGGCGGGAAAAGTTGACATCTTTATTCACTAAACCGACACATCCCAGCTCCGAGGCTTCGTCACATCTTCTTCAACAGAAACAATCCTCACGTGAAAACAACAGAGGCACCAAGTGGAGCTGCTCACATGAAGACATCACGCTCGGCCCAGTTAGGAATGTGGGACGCTGGACGTGGGAGAGACACAAAGCGTCGGTTCAGGTTATTAGCTGGCGTTCCCATAGTTACTCTTATCCCCCCAAAAATGACCCACTTCCTGGCGCCACATTGACTCAACGCCACATCCAGTGTTTCCTTCTTGTCAAGCAGATTTCATAATATTGCTTTAATATCCCCCCGCCACGACCAGCTGAGCCCTCGTTAATCACGCTGCTCGGTGATAATTACAGCCGGTAAGTGTCATTAGGCGTAAAGCAGCGTAACTGGCAGCGGTCCCAGCTCGGAGCGGACCAAGGTCGCTCTGCTAAGAAGCTCGGAGCCGCCCGGATTCCACCCTGTGTGTGTGTGTGTGTTCGTCTGTGAAACAACTGAGACGAGGTTGTGGGTTTAATGACGCCCGTGGGTCGATAGTCAGAGAGAAGCAGTGGTGTGCAGTTATCGTAGGAGGTTGATGAGAACTGGAGGAATTCTTCACATCAGAACCAGGCATTAGTGAAACATTGACATTGTAATATGTATAATTCCAGTTTAGCATTTTCCTTATTTGTGTTTTTCTGGATTATTAGACATATAGGTCACCTGGCAGAGCCGAATACGGAGAATTATGGAAGAAAGATTTCCCCCAAATTGTCTGCCAGGTCTTTCGTTGTGTCGTTTCAAACATTTGTATCTTTTCCTCTTTGAAAAACTTTGCCCGCTTCATTACTTCTAATTCTACATCTTAAAAATGGCGGGTGTGGCACGTGTGGTTAAGGATTACCAGTTGTATTTTTGCAGATTTTTACATCATTATATTATTTTAATAATCAAAGCACCATTGTTATTATAGCAGAAGCATTTGAAATGAATTAGAAACTACAGATTGTCCAGTAAAGGCTTTCTACTTGAGCATCTTCACACCACCTTGTTTAGTCCGACCAAGAAGTTGACAAAAGACTTTCTCTGTGTGTTTTTAATATTAAATCTCGTAGGAATAGAGGATCAAATCTTAAATGAATGTATATGAATGTGTTTTGTTGCTTTTCAGGGATCGGAGCTTGTTCAACCGTTTGGAAAATGCTGCCACGAGTGTTCCTCCGTGAAACCGTCCTGCGTGCACGAGGGGAAATCCTACCAGGTACGTCTGTCGTGGGACTCGAACTCGCCTCGTGCTCGTTTGCACAAAAGCACGAGTGGACGAGACACTGTGAGGCTTCTTTAAACTTATTATTTCCAGAAGTAAGCAGTGGCAGCAGAGGAGGCTCCTACACAGACATCAATATCAGTCTGGATATAAACAGATAAAAACAAACTCTAAACACTGATAATTAAAGTCGCAGTGACACAGACTAATGCTGGTCCCAGAACAGAGGTAGCATATTACTTTGGGCCGTTTAGTGTGGGAACAATAATCTTTTCCTAATTACTCCGGGCCCATTTAGTTTTGGAGTGTGGTCAACTTAATTATTCATAGTCTAGTTGTGGAAACCCAGAATGCAAAGCTTTCATTTGTCTCATTCTCTGCTGAGGAGAGGGGGGGGGGGGGGGGGGGATGCTGCAGGACGCACGTGGCGAGGCGAGAGCGGAGCAGCCTGACTCTTCCTCCTCCTCCGATGGATTTTCTTTATCTCCTGCAGGAATTCTTCCGAACTGTAGTAAACAAAAACAGGAGATGGGCACTGCATACTTATCTCACGCCCACGCCGATCAATACCCGGTGCCTCGGCTCGGCTCGGCTCGGCCGCCGTCCTCCGCCGGGAGACGTTTGCCTGAAAGGTTAACGCTCCAAGTTTTGTGGCTCGATAATTAGTGGTTCCGGACTCCGGAGGGATTCGTACAGTGTGGAAAGTTGGATCGGTCCAAATAAACCACGTTGGCCTAACGCTTGATTTACGGGCACATCGATGAGCTAATTACTTTATTTTGATAGAATGTAATCAGGAAATGGTCCCACAGAACATGTTGGTTATAGAAGCTTCTTCTTCTGTGTCACTGAGCGGAAATATTAATGTAAACTGTCTAATAAAGAGCAGCGGAGACGAACCTGAGGCTCGACAGTCAAACCAAATGTCTCACACTCGTACATATCTGTCCCCTGAATATGTCTCATTTCTTTCATCAAGATCCACAAATGTTTGATCCGGGAAATTGGTGAAAATGTCAAAAAATGTCCTCTGTCACGGTGTTAAAGAAACTGAAAGAGAAAGTTCTCAATCTGCCCCTTTGTCCCAATTCAAAAATATTCTTTCTTGGCTCATGTTCCATCCTTTCACCAAGTTTCAAACCAACAAACAAACCAACAAATAATCCCGTCCATAAGGGATGAACATCATCTGTGAATCTAGAAAATGCAATTGTTTATGAAAGTCGTGACTGTGCAGCTTCCTCTAGAAGCGACTTGTTAGCGTTCGGCTTCGTGTCTGTTCTCCGTGGCGTCTCTCTCTCGTTTAATTCTGATTCAGTTCAAGTCCTGTGTTATTGGTGTTTTCAAACGGCCTCTGTCTCCATCTCTATTAATGTCTGTTCCACACTTTGTGCATAACATCACCGTGAACCTCTGCTTTTATTAGGTCTGGGTTTCATAAACTGTTTTCCTCTCTCTCTCTCCTCTGTCCTCTGTGTTGTCTCTGCCCCCCCCCCCCCCCTCCTCATCTATCTCCAGGACTCGGCCCAGTGGACCGATGGCAGCTGCCGTGAGTGTGAATGTCGCGATGCCCAGGTGACTTGTTATCTGCGGTCCTGCCCCACCTGTCCTACTGGCACCCTGGCTGTCACCCAGGAGGGCGGCTGCTGCCCCGAGTGTCACCAAGGTACGTCACTGCAAAGTGTGTGTGTGTGTGTGTGTGTTGTGTGTGTTGTGTGTCCGGCCTCCTCTGTAACATTGCTCTGCTCTGTCAAACCTTGTGGCTTTTTCACATCTCCCTCTTTGACAGCACACAAATCACAGCGGCTCCCTTCAGGATGAGCTCCCTCCTTCATTTATCATAGACCTGTGTTTAAAGGGGCAGTTCACCAATGACGATGGGGGGGGGGGAGACTTCTGGAGTCTGAGGTGTAAACAGCGTAGCAGCCAAAAGATGTGGATTTCCCAGCACTTGAAAATCTATTTCTTAAAGACAGTGGCTATAAAAAATCATCCTACAGGATACAATCAATATCCTGTAACATATCCTGAACATACGTTTGTCCTCAGATGCTCCAACACACCCGTGATGTTCAGCCCAGTGTTGAGTTATTTGGGGAAGAAGTTGTCTTTTTAAACTTTGATCCACCTCCCTCACAAATCACATTGTTTCTGTAGCTGCGTTGCCCTTTTACGAGACGTCTCTGTGTCTTCACTTTTCTCTCTAACTCCACTCGTGATTGAAATATCTCTAAAGGTTTCACACCAGCGTCCATCAGAATACAAATAAATACCACCAGACCAGTCGGAAAAGTGTAGAATCTACAGTCCTGTTTTAAACTCCAGTCGGTCATTTGAATAAAGGTGGAATCAGGGCATTGCGGGGGGGGGGGGGGGGGGGGACGGACGTGTTGCAGAGCTCTGTGATTCCACAGCTCAGGGGTGGATATATTTGTCTTTTATGGTGAAGCACTTTCCCTTTACTTCTCCAGAAAGACGCTGCCGGTGTATTAATACCCGGCTAAAAATACTGCACATGTAAATGAGAAAGCTGGTTGGATAAATAGAGGCGAGAGTGGGAGTGGGAGGGGGGGGGGGGTGGGGGGGGGGGAGCTCATAAACAGAGAGACAGAGGGAGTTTATAGATGTGCACGGCAGTCGGACCAAATCCAAATTGTCCTTAGGGGGGGGGGGGCAGTGCTGGCCGAGCCGTACGCTTCACTCTGCCATCACCTGAGGACACGGAGTCCAAACACCCCCCTCCTCCATCTGCCACTGCTCTTAACTGGGATTTCAACCTTTGTTCAAACTCAACACGTTAATATTAACACTAAACCGGCCGCGGTTGGTTTGCTGTGAAATCTCCCGGCTCCGTTTGATCGGATGCGTTATTTCTCCATTATTTTTCAAAACGGCGAAAGGCGTCTTTTGAAGTTGAGGAGTTCCCTGAATTTGCGTTTTATTATTTTTTTTACGGCACAATAGTTTAAGGAGAAGTGAAAACTTTCCGAGCGCAGCTGCTCGCCGCCTCCCGGGGGCCTTAAAGCAACATGAAATGGAAAATTCACTTTGTCTGCTAATTTTTTTTTTCGGCAGCAGAATCTACAACATGTTTAACAATTAATGGAAGTGAAGTAAGTGGGGGGGGGGGGGGGGGGGCAACTTCAGGGAATAAACAAGAAAGTGTCTGAGAGGCTGCGGTGGAGTTACTTAGTCTGACGGGCTGACAAAGAGATTAGCTGAGATCCAGAATACTTCACAAAGATGATTTTATTAATCAAGAAAATAATAATAAACTTGTATTCAACGTGTATAAATTATAAACTAAGTAATTACTGAGATCAATAAAAAAATGTGGCGACCAACTCACACAGTTGAGCTGGTATTTACGATAACTATAACTGTAACTACCCTTATGCACAGGACCAAATGTTACCAATCACTGTGACCTTCATGAAATATTGATAAAAAACAAATAATAATACCAGACCACAACAAATATACAGTACTACGATCATCCTTGAGTCCAAGTGCATCTGTGACATGTCAAAAAATTTGCTTCGGACATTCCTGATGTAAATAACAACAACGTGAGGTCACATGACCTTGAGCTTTTGACCTTCGACCACCAAAATCTGATCAGTTCATCTTTGAGTCCGAGAGAAGGTTTTTTTACCAAATTTGAAGAACTTCCCTCGAGGTGTGTTTAAGATAACACGTTCACAAGAGTGGGACGGACGGACAACGTGAAAACAATATTTCTGGATGCATGGAAAAAACTATTTCCTCCTCCTCCCTTTTCCATTCAACAGGAAAAATATCACAAATTAATAAAGAAAAACTCTCTGAGGCGCCGACTGTGGCTTTCACTCCTGCTGTAAGACGATCCCATCACAGCGTTCGTGTTTCACTTCCCTCCCTGAAATAATCCGTTCGTCTAATTGACTGGAAACGGGAACGCAGACCGTCAGTAATTACAAATAACCAATCCTATGTTATTCTCTCCTATAGATAAATACCCCGACAGGCAATTAAACAGTGGGATAACGTTGTTTACATTTCTGAAGAGACTCATAATTAAGTTTTGCTGCATGAATGAATAATTACAGTGGTGTTTTTGTTGCACCATCCATTCGGGGGGGGGGGGGGGGGGGGGGGGGGGGTGAATTGGATGAAGTTATTTCGTTGTCTGCTCGTGTCCCTCGACAGTCTCCCTCCTCTCCGGTCTCGGGGATTTAAAGCGTTTCTCTGCAGCCGCGTATTAAAATGTCCAAAAGCTTTAAAAACACCGTATATATATATTCTCAGGGAAAAAGCAAGAGCCTCATTAGTCCGAGTAAACAACGGGGGCAAACCTATATAATGTAATATCCTGAGTAGCCACTTGCATCTGAAGGCCCAGTCGGATACAAAATTAGAAATTCAAATAAATTATTCTTCATTCAAGAGATTAACCAAACTCCATATTGGCTTTTAAAGGCGTTCGCCGGCTTGTGCAATTAATATTCAGCTGATTTAACAAATCGGTCTCTTGTGAACGAAGCTCCGTCGGTTTGCACCAGTGAGTCTGGGGGGGGGGGGGGGGGGGGGGGTCCGGCTGATATCTGGAGTTTATCTCCCTCATCTCCTCCTGTCGCTGACACTTCGACTATCACAACAATGAAAATGTGTTTTTACACATCAGGGGAATTTATTCTACAGGAAACAGTTATTTAGACATAATCCAGGCTGCGTTCAAAAACACTTTATAAACGTTTCCCTTGTTACTTCACTGTATTTATCAAACAGCTGCAGTTTAATGTTTAATATACTTCCCATTAAGTTAGAAACATTCCACTCATATTCAGGTTATAAGGTTTACATGCTTTAATGTACTCAGCCATGTTGTTAACTGCTTATTGAGCCAAAACACGTCTTTTATTTTTTATATAAAAGGCACCGGGGGCCGGGACATGGAAATGTTTAAAAAGTAGATTTTCACTGGAGGGGGACTTTAACATTAATACCAGGTCAATTAGCGGAGTCGTATGGCTTCTTGTCACATTTCAGAAATGGAACAGATGCATTTTCCTTCCAAACCTCTCACATGGTTTAATTTAAATATATCTCCGAGGCTCAGAGACGTCGATTTATCCAATAATCCACCAACAAGAGCTGAAATCCGAGGTTTCAGGTTCACGCTCTTTGTTCTGTCTTTCCTTTTCTCCTTTTGATTCAACACGTAAACAGAATATCTCGGGGCCTGTGAACCCTTTTAATCCACGTTAGCTGACGGGCTCCGAATGAACCCTTCACTTTCACAGATTCATTTTCCTGAGAACGACGAGCTGCAACACTCGGGGAGCGTTTTCATTTTCTGTCTTTGTCAGTTTGAAAACACATCAGGACTCAAAGACGAGGTCATGTGACCAGTTGCTCTTCGTCCTTTCCGCCTCTTTGTGTTCCTCACACTTGATGTGTAGGAAAAACACTGTATACACGTGTGTGTGTGTGTGTGTGTGTGTGTGTGTGTGTGTGTGTGTGTGTGTGTGTGTGTGTGAATAAGTGCAGTGTGAGGAGGGGCATGTGTGTATAATTTAATAAACAGAAACGTGTTTGTGTGATTTGACATGTTTAGTCGAACGTGTGTCATCACTTCTCAGCCTGTGTGCGTGTTCATGTGTTTGTCAGTAATTATTTCTCATCGCACCATGATGCACCATGATGCATACATGATGCACACATTATACACACATTATACACACATTATACACACATTATACACACATTATACACACATTATACACACATTATACACACATTATACACACACGCCTGGACCAAATGATTTAAACATGATTTACCCACTAAGCGTTTTCTACCCCGATGCGGGAAGCAGAAGCGTTTCCACCCGTTGACCCGGCGTCCGTCTGTCGGCCTGGCCCGGGAGTTACATTTCCTGACGGTGCTGAAAAATGGAAGATGGAAGAAGCAGGAACATATGCTCTCTTCCTCTTTCTCCAACTGTAAATCCTCCTTCAAGCCGATTAATCACGGCCGTCCACGGGGGCCCAGAGGTCGGCCAGCCTCTCGCAAACCAGGGGAGCTGCTGTGGATGTTCACTTCCTCTCTCTGACCCACTGGGACCCTCGTTTCGAGCCCGTGTCTTGTCCCAGTATGAAGATCTGCAGAGTGATGCGTGTTTGGATGTTCAGGAGAAAGAGGTTCACGTGTTGCCAGGTGACGGCGCTCGGTCCGAGACCTCTACTCCTAACCCTCACTGCAGTAATCTGAGGATTCTCTGTAGGTTTGTGTTGAACACGTCGTCGACTTCAGACGCAGCAGGTGTGTCGCTGGGGTCCAGAGGAAGTGCGTGGTGAAGGTGTGCATTGGGAACACGTGACACATTCAATATTAATACATTTTTGAATAAACAGGCGACTCTGATTTGTGTGTGTGACTTAATCCGTCACGACAATGGTGCGTTCACGACAACAACAGCTGCTGCACCAGTTCAGGCTCCTGAGTTCTGCTTCGAGCTCGCACGCTCTAAATAAAGATGGTAACTCCAAACCATCAGAAGTGAAGCCAAAGCCTCTTGATCGCCCCCTGGTGGCCGGCTGCAGTACACCTTATAAAACCCCACCTCCTCTATATTAGTGGATGGGAGTAAACTAAAAAAATCGAAGTCGTTTAAGTGTAATAATCACACTGATGTCTGTTCGAGTGATCCTGTCTCTGATAAGTTTGGATTTCATTGGTTATTTGGTGATGTAAGAACGCGGTGAAACCTTATGATTGACAGCTGAGACTGCCTCGCGATTGGTCGAGCGTGTTTATCCGCGGGACCTCGACACCGAGGCTCCGTCCTCCGATCGCTACGGAACAGACTCTGACTATAAACGGGCAGGATGGCAACATGTTGACCTTCTGTATTTACAGTCGATGGTCGAGCTTCATCGAACTTTAGACAAACGGGCGAACGGCTCTTTGTGCAGCAGTGTGTGTGGGGGGGGGCTCCAGCTCAGTTCAGTCACTTCATCCTGTCGATGTTTTTGTGTTTTCATCAGCAGAGTTCGGAAGGTTTTAATGGCTTTGATGCAGCTTGGAGTTTTATCGTGTTGAACAAAGAGCCTCGTGTCTGAACGGTGCACAGCCTTCTTTCACTGGGAATCAGGGTGTGAAACGATAATGACGAAGCCGGCTGTGGCTGGTAAAGTCTTTTATGTTCCGTGGCAGGTAGCCAGTCTCAGCCGGGTGTCAGCATCGAGCCAACACAGTAACTGGCAGGTGTTTGTTTTTCTCCTGTATATTTCCAATGAGGCTGTTTGACGGTGTTTCTGCTGAACACATCCGAGCTCGTCCTCCGTGGTGATCAGGTGGAGCTGCTCGGATCCGTCCGGCGCCTCCGGATCACTCGTTCACAAACTTTGCTGTTAATCACGGCTGAAGTTTTTAATTTTGTGCTCCAGAGATTCTCGCTGGCTTCTCGCGTGTGAGGAAATTAAAGAGCGGCGTGTGAATCTTCGGCAAACAGAGCGGCCGAACCCGTGCTGTCGTGTGGCTTTAACCTCGTTAAAGAGAAAATCTAATTCTGGTTCGTTCTCGTCTGTGAAAACAGAATAAACCCCTTGAACCGCTGGTTGGAAGTTTTCTCTCCGATACTCTGAGTGACGACAGGTTATGAAAGTGAAATATCAGATTTAACCCTTTCACAGTCGAGCTCATGCCTCCACCAAGACCCAACGGTCCACTTCAATCTAATCAGGCTCCACCAAATTACACAAACTTGTAATAAAACAATTTCCACCGAGATCCATGAATTATTCTGTGAGAAATCAAAGAAAATGTTTAAAAAAAACGTCTCATCTCACGATGTTAAAGAAACAGGAAATCAGTTAAATGTGTTCTTAACTGACCAATAACATCCTTTCACCAGGTTTCCATTTAGTTTCTGCATAACTTTACTAAATAACAAACGCAGACTAAGACAAAACCTCCTCGGTGGAGCTTCGTATTGAAATATACTCGTTTGTCTCCACTGTTTAATATCCAGACATTTCTCTCAGGCTCGGGATCGATGCACAGAGGAATTCGCTCCACAGCCGGAGCCCGACTTTGTGCAGGAGATGGTCTCGTTACTGGAGCTGCGGCGCCGGGCGCAGCTGAACAGAGAGATAAACACTCGGCTGATATTTGTAATAGCCAATATTCCCGTCAGTCGGGCAGAACGTCCACTGCTAAGTATCTCAATCTCCTGCTTTTCTCACTCTGCTACTTCCTCCTCCTCCTCCTCCTCCTCCTCCTCCTCCTCCTCCTCCTCCTCCTCCTCCTCCTCCTCGTGAGTCTCTGAGCTCCGTCAGGGAGGAGATGGAGGGGGGGGGGGGGGGGGGGGGGGGGTGAAGGGGGTGAAATGTCAAAAAAACGAGAATGACTGACATATGGAAGGGAAGCGGCTGGTGGAAGAAAGATGGAGAGGAGATGATGAGGGACACCCAAGTGGGAAAATAGAGCTAAGCACAGTTGTGTTCTGTCTCCCTGACGTCTTATGGAGCATTAAAGATAAAGTCTCATCTCCATCTTCCTCATATTCTCTCTTTCACGCCTTCACCCTTTTTTCGTGTGTTCTCTTATTTTCACCCTCAGTCTTGTTAAACGTTTATGGGATAAAACATGAAACATTAAGCTGAAAAGAGGGTTTGAAAGGTTTAAATCTATTTAAAAAAAGGTTTTGCATGATTAAGTCTTTAAGACTCAGGTTTGTCACTTTCTCTCTCCAGATCCTTGTTTTGAAACGTCGAGTTCTCCGTTCTGTTATCACTTCACGTCCTGCTGATGGACTTCGTGTGTTTTTAAGACTTTAAAATATTCATAGATTCCTCCTTTAATCACAGGCGGTCCACAAATGAAGGAAACGGCTCCTGCATTAGGTGGAGAGCCGGTGAAGCAGCTGGGAGGCACAGTGGGCCGCGAGGCACTTTACACCTCATCACTAAACGCACCGGTGGAGCAGTTGGTCGACAGCACAGGGCCGTGCATGTACTTAGAGTCTCCCTGTGGGTCGCACTCACTGGAACGCCACCGACACAGTCTGTTACCACAGACGCAAATGCACTGGACGGGATGTGTTGAAATAATTAATCATGTGTGTGTGTGTGTGTGTGTGTGCGTTTGAGGGTTTGTTAAATCCCTCCGCTAACTGAATTCCAGCGCAGAGTCAAATCTGCTCGGGAGAATTTGCATGAAATGAAATGATAATGCGAGGCAGCGTGTGTGAGTGACTCGTGTCCGGCAGAGATGAACACGGTGAAATGAGCGTGAAATTAAATATTAGAATGTGTGTGTGTGTGTTTGTAGTAGAGTGCTTTTTTCCAGAGAATAGAGACGTGCTTTATTTTTTCCATTTCTCTCTCTGTGTGTGTGTGTGTGTGTGTGTGTGTGTGTGTGTGTGTGTGTGTGTGTGTGTGTGTGTGTGTGTGTGTGTGTGTGTGTGTGTGTGTGTGTGTGTGTGTGTGTGTTGCAGTCCAGTGCCACGCCGACTGTCTGTCATGTTCGGGGACTCCCGACCACTGTGAGAGCTGCAGGGACCCGAAGGCCGTCCTCCATCTCGGCCGCTGTCTGTCCGTCTGTCCGGCTGGACACTATCCCGAGGGACGAGTGTGTAAAGGTAGGATTTGGTTTTTTAATATTTATTTTTTACATTATCTGGAAACTGCCCCTTATTCATACGGTTATCTCGTTTTTTATACAGCAGAGAAATAAGGATAAACCATAAACTATATATAAAGCTCCCAACAGTGAAGCTAAAGGTGAAACACTGACATTGACAGCTGAGTAGAGAACACGTACCGGTGGGACCTCGATGCTGCCGCATCACGATTGCTAATGAACAGACTCAAAGTGCCCCTGTCCTGTCACTAGTCGCTTACTTACAATACTGAAACTCAGGTTTCACTGTCTTCCTCTCGGTCTCTCTCGTGCAGACACTGACTCCCTGACAGGAGCTGCACTTAAATCCAAGCCTTCACATTTTAGCTGCCAAAAAAAACCAGACAAATCCTTTGGAAATGTTTGGAAAAGTCAAAGTGCAGCAGTGAGCTTGATTTAAAATGCAGGGCTGTGTGTGTGTGTGTGTGTGTATGTGTGTGTTTGTGTATTCGTGCCGGTTCCAGGTCACATTTTCCTCGACTTGAAAAACCAGTCGCGCCACCTTGACCGAGCGTTGACCCGCGCCGGCCGTAATCTTCTTAGCGCGTCTTCCCTTGAAATCCAACCGTCCCTCGTCCCATCACACTGACCCGTTCTCCTCTGGAGCCCGGACTTCAGATGCCCGCCAGCTTTTCACGAAGCTGTAAACAAAAAAAAACGCCCCGACGCCGTTAAAGCTCTCGGCCGCAGATAAAGGTATTAGCTCCGCGGCTCAGGCTCCTGGATGTGTGGGTTGTGTGTGAATGTAGTAGTGTCATAAAAACTTCATTCAACCGGGAAAGTGGCTCTTTAAACCTGAAGGTACGGCTCCTGCCCCGCGAGCGGCAGCACAGAGGGATCCTGGGAAACCTGCGATCAACAGGATAAACGATGAGTGATGACTTGTTGTTTGACGTCTTCTCCACGAAAAGAGAAAACTGACTTTTTTAAAAAAAGATTGTAACTCTACAAAAAGGGAAACTGACAGAATAACAGAATGAATCAGTCGCTGCGGTTTTTTGAGTTTGTTTATTGTTAAAGATAAAAACAATTTTTACTTTCATTCAGGTATCACCTCACTGCTTAATGATGTGCAAGATTTTATTTCTAATACATTTATTAAAGAGGAGTATGAAGGTTATGAAGAAAAAAGTTTTAACCTAAACCTGCAGCCGACTCATTCCCATAATATTAATTTATACCCTAAGAATGAAGAACCCAGTATTATGTAGATCACCTATTCAGGGTCAGATTTGTGCATTTATGAGATTTCATTATTAATATTGGACTTTTTTATCATTGATTTATTAGACAATGAGTCATCAGTTTAATATAAATGTGACAAAAGACAATAAAACCCTTTGTCAAACCCTCACAGCCTCATTTCTTAAATTGGGCGAGCGAGAATAAACCTCTAATGCTGAATTCTAATCATCGGTAAAATCATCTCCTCTGTTCGTCCAGATCTTTCTCTTATTTCTGTCCATCGCACAAACTCCTCACCATTTTTAAATTCATAAATAAATCAGACTTCATCTCGTCTCTCATCGTCACCGTCTTCATCTCAGTCGTCATCATGACATCTCCTCTCTCTCTCTCTCTCAGTCTGAGTGGGCGGCTCCGAGATTCTGCATCTTGAGATTTCTCTTTAAGAAAAAGACATGAAATCTCCTCCTGTTCCATAAGCACTGGTTTCATTATTGTTCACGGAGATTACGCTGCACCGAACAGGCCCGTCGGTGCTCAGCTGCCAGAGTGAAAGATCTTAAAGAGCAGGAAGCGATGAGTTGCTTCTTTCTCTCTGGAATGTACCTGATGTCAGTGGGTTCGTTTCTCCTTTAATCTGCACGACTTCTGCTCTGTTAACATATATATTCTTTACTCAAAAGTCTAAAACAACTAGAAACTCGCATTATCCAAAAATGTTTCCTACAACAAACTACATTTCCCTGTTTAGATTTGTGGAGGTCAAAGGTCAAAGGTCACGGTGGACTCACTAACCATGTTATGGAACTTTTGAACTTGAACAATCAACCACAGGATGAAAATGTCGTTTTTTCCCGAGGAGCTTCCCTCCGCGGTCCAAAAACAAAAGCCGGTCCTCAAACCAGGAGGAAAGAAAGTACATGTTTGATGTGACAGCCTGTCTCTGCTCCCCCCCCCCTCTCTCCTCCTCCTGCAGCCTGCCGGTCGACCTGCTCCACCTGCTCCAGCCGGTGGGACTGTCAGTCCTGCGGCTCCCAGAAGCCCCTGCTGAGCGCCGAGCGTGACCGGTGCCTGACTTCCTGTCCTCCTGGCTCCTACCAGCACGACCAGACACTCTGTCGCCGTGAGTACCGCCGGCCGCCGCCGCCACCGCCGCGTGGTTTCATCTGCTCTGATTCAACCTCACAACCAATCAGACAGTCTCTCACAGGCTGAAGTGGATAAGTCTTCACCTCCGTCTAACTTCTCCCCGTCCTCTCCCTTTGCTTTTCATCATGTGGTTCTGTCTCCACTTCTCGTATCTAACCCTGTGCTCTGACTTTCTTTCTTTATGCAAAAACCCCGGAGCTCTAATACATCTCAGCCGAGTGCAGTCGGTTCGCTGTGGTGTCAACGAGGCACAAAGTGCATCTGCAGTTCAGCCACAAGCAGCTGAGTTGTGCGTCAGTGTTTCTGGAGCCCGGAAATCAACTATGTATGACTTGTTTCCAGTGGGTCGGTTATCAGAGCCACTCCGAGCCGATGTTCTGACTGAATGTTTGACTAGTTCTGGTCCTGAATCTCTCAGGTGTTAAATATTGTAGCGTCAGTTTTGTGGTTTTCCTAAAGAAGTCGTCACTTCGGAGACACTTGTGTTACCGTCTTACTTCACTGAACCGTTCCTACACTTTGGCTCAATCCCCCCCCCCCCCCCCCCGGGGCGACTGTTGGGAAAAGTTAGTCAAGTTCAGATGTGTTTGAAGACAATTTCTTAGTCAAGAATATTCAGGTGTTTTTTTTCGTTACGTCCACATTTCTGTCAATAGTTTGTCCGTGTGCTTCCTGTTCCTCCTCACAAGTTTTAATGAGCTTTTTGTTTCAAAGGTTTTCTTATTTCTTATTCCGTAAGCTTTGCTCTCTGCTCCTGTCAGTCACTCCGCGCCCACAGGGGGAAACAACTAAGTCTCCATAATCCCTGAAGAAGAAGAAGCTCTGCTTTTTCAATTTATTTACGAGGCTCGAGTTACCAAATCATTTTAAACCTTGTTTTTATCTATTTAAATTCAATAGATACAGATTTTTACTTGGATCTGCACCAAATTATGCTCATTTGTTTGTCAACAGGATTACGCAAAAATCTATTTAACCGATTTCCATGAAACTTTGTGGAGGGGGGCGGGGCTTAACCAGAGGAAGATCCATGGAATTATAATGCAGATCTGGATCACGGTCGGATCTGTTTTCTCACGTGGACTCGCTCTGGAGCTTTTCGGGGGTCTTGCAGGAGGAAATCCAGAGACTCTGACTCGGACATTTGCATTCCCCACCTCCAGCCCCTCTGGGTATCAGGAGATAATCCGGTGTTGAGTCCAATGTCTGGAGGCAATTTAAGTTCAGCACAAACCTCTAGCAAGGCCCAACACACCTCCCATCTGCACACCCACAGATATCAGTCCTCTAAATGTGTGTTTTCATAAAGATCTTTCTTATTATTCCTGAGAAATTCACCAAAACGTTTAAAAGGATAAAGATCATAGAGAGAAAGTGTCTCCTCAGGAAGTTAATGAGTTTTTGTTTGGCCTCCATCCTTCCACCACGTTTCAATAAAATCCCTTCAGTATTATTTCCTGCAGACGAACAGCAGTGAAACATAGATGAATGCTTGTTTTTATTGCTCACCAGCCTCTGCAGTGGATACAAGGAACAGGAGATCCTGCTGTACAACGTGCTAATCCAGGGAACAGCCTAACGAGGGCCCTCTACATCCGTTACTCAGCTAATCTACCTCGCAGGTCTCACACCGCTGCAGAGCCTGCACCACGAAACACAACCGCAGCTCTAAACCGCGTGTAAACCCCTGAAGGGAAGCTAATGTACACCTTGATGATTATTGTCAGGAGGATTGGAATTCCAGGCCCCCCCCCCCCCCCGCGAACAAGCTCCTTGGACGAGCTTAACCGGGATAGATCTCCGCAGCCATTGTAGGAGTCCAGCTTTGTCTTATCTCGCCTCCACCCGTCCGAGCTTCCTGTGTACCTACAGTGCTGGCGATTGTACAAAACCCCCCTCGTGGAAATCCCACTTCATGCATTTATGCTGCCTCTGTCCTGCTTCGGTGCCGCAGACGCCGGCGGCCTCCGCTGAAGAAATCCCCTCTCGTGCATTAATCCAGCCTCCTTGACTGCATCACCGCTGCAGAAACTCCATTCTCCAGTGGTGCGCGGGTAAATTAGATGAATACAGGAGCAGCCGTCATGCAAGACGTCCCCTGTCGTGCATTTATTGTGCATCTATGCAGGTTTGATTCTGCAGAAAGGGTTAGGGTTTAGATTCTATGGTGTCGAAATTCACTGATCAAACCCTCCGTGTGTCTCAGGCTACGTCCACACCACGTTTAGAAGTTTTAGTCTGGACGGGAAGAAACTGAGATGTTTGGAAACGATGACACTTGCTTGATTGGGTCTCTGCGCTCGTGGCGTAGCCCTCGCCGATTCGTCGGGCTCCTGTCACATGACCCCCCCCCCCCGTGCGGAAGATAACAACCGGCCTCAGCGCAGAACACAGCGTGGATCAATAACAAGCGATGCTGACCCTGTTGTCTCTGTGCAGCTAAATCTTGTGTTTTAAAATGATGCAGCTGCCTAGGAGACGAGCTATTATTCGAGTTTGAAAACCACTTTTTAAAAAGTAAACGTAGTCGTATGGATGAAGTCTGGGATCTGTTCTTTCTTCTTCGTACCTATAAGCGGCTTTAATTAGAGGAAAAAGCAAAGCAGCTTCTCCAGGGGACGCAGCCCGAGAGCAGCAGGGGAAAGTGGCTCTAAATGAGTGGGTGCTCAGGCTGAGGCCGTCCGGGTGGATCTCGCCTGAGTCAACTTCCCACGTTTGTTTACGGGTCGAAACGGCAGGAGGGAACGAGGGAGGCGGTGGAAGAGGAGAGGAGATGGGAGGGGACGGCTGTAATGAGTGTGTGAGGTGTTGGGAAGGTGCGGGGGAGCTTTACGGTGGATTGTTGTTTCCTGGCAGAGGACCAGGACCACCCAGAGCCTGGTGTGCCGCCGCAGGCCTCCCGGGGGGGGGTTCTGTTCACACTCCCTGGCTCGCGACTTTACTGCGTGTCGGCTTGTGCATGTATTAAGAGTCAGCTCGTTAATAATTATGGGCGAGCGTTGTGCTAAAGATATCGTCCTCTCCTGTTCCCCTGTCTCCTTTTCTTCTCGTCCTCTCTAACCGGTTTCTCCTCACACCCCCTCTCATCTGTAACGGCTCAGTGAGATCAACACAGACTGTCTGTGGGAGTCAGGCAGGGAGGGGGGGGGAAAAGAAATAGGGTTTAATCTTCAGCTTAGAATATCTTTAAACTACAGCCGATTCCTTAACACATCTATTTTCTTTAATTCTCCTGGAATCTATCTTGTTCAGCTGCAGAGGCAAAACAAAGTCGAGTAATTGTGTTTCCAGCTTCCTGCTAACGGGAGGAGATAACAGTGTTCGAGGTCTGCGGAGAAATAACAACGATAGAAGCAGAATCTCTAAAGACATTAAAAAGCATCGGGAGATCAGGAAGTTAAAGAAAGTTTAGTTTTCTCGGTTGCAATTAAAAAATATTGGTTTAATAATCTGGAGCAAAGTCTGCAAAGTCACAGCTGAGGTGGAACAACTTCAAACTTCTTTAACTGTCGATACTGACAGTCGATTAATGTCATGACGTAGAAACATCCCAAACTGTTGACTCTCCAAAACAATATAAAACACTCAGATGTACATTCTTCTATAAAAGTGGTAATAAATGTCATATTAAAACCAGCATTAATCTATTTCATCACATAACAGTCATTTAGTTTAGTTAACGGCTCAAAAACACATTTAAAGGTTAACTTTATCTTTGAAAGACAAGAAAACTTGGATCCCTTCAGTCTGCTGCTCGCTGAGCCGATTCTCACTCAGGAGAAAACACGTCTGGAGCTTTAGTTCCGTGCGTTACAGTTGAAATGAACAGAGTATCACGGAGTAGTTGTCATTCTCTCTCCGTGTCGCTCGTGTCCCGGTGAAGACGCCGTCTCTGCTGCTGCTCAAATAGAAATCGAGCTTCGTGCTTTTTTTTTTTATTCTGCGAATCAATCACATTCAAACACCTGCTGCAACGGCCGAGTCCACGAGAGGAGGAGTTTCCACCTGAAGTTTCTTATTTTGAAAATGATTTCCTCTTTTCCTCTTTTCCTCTTTTCCTCTTTTCCTCTTTTCCTCTTTTCCTCTTTTCCTCTTTTCCTCTGTGCTGAGGAGTTTAATTACTGAATCTCTCGTCCCATCTCGTGGCAGCCATGGCAGTAATCGTGTCCCCCCCCCCCCCACCCACCCACCCAGAAGGACAGAGAGTGAATATTATCTGCTGCACCGTGTGGCTGTGTGTTCATCCCCCCCCCCCCCCCCACCCTTGTATGCAGAGCGGGCTTTACAGACGCTTTTTTTTTGGCAACTGGCCTGCTGGGATTACTTTTGCTGATAACTTTGCTCTCTGGGCTGCACAGGAAAATAAATTGCTTTCCCTGCGCGGGGCCAAGGTAAAGGAGTTGTAATCCCCCCCCGGTGGCTATAACCACTTTTTGGAGAGCGAGTGTGCGGAGTGACCCGGTCATGGAGTCACATCGCGTACAGGAAGCTGCCAAATGCCTTCGCTTGGGTTTTTTGCTTCGTCTGCAAAAAATTTTTTAAATTCCAGTTGGAAGGGATTTATTATTTATTATTTAAAAAGGAAAAAACTGACTGAATTTAGTTGTGAATACAGTTTGTTATAAACATTGAGTGAGGAGTTAATTTTCTGTGCATCATCTCGTTTTCCGAGCCGAGGAATCACGGAGCCTGTGTGGAGACGAGAGAGAGAGAGAAGAGAGAGAGAAGATGAAGAGAGAGAGAGAGAGAGAAGAGAGAGAGAGAGAGAGAGAGAGAGAGAGAGAGAGAGAGGAGAGAGAGAGAGAGAGAGAGAGAGAGAGAGAGAGAGAAGAGATGAGAGAGAGAGAGAGAGAGAGAGAGAGAGAGAGAGAGAGGCCAGAGGGCTGAGGCAAGAAAGAGGCTGCGACAGCGAGAGGAGAGCATCGTGGGACGAGAGGGGTTCACGTCTTCAGAAACAGAGACAGAGACAGAGAGACGGGGGGGGGGGGGGGGGATGTTACAGAGGAAATAGAAAGTGCTGAGGAGCATAAAATTGAAGAGCGGGGGCCAGGAAAGTCATTCAGCTGTCAGTCTACCTGTTGGGTTCCAATCTGCGGCGGAAACTTTTCTCCCGGAGCTAAACAAGAAACTTTACTTTGGCAGGACGTGTGATTTACAACCGACTGACTACAGCTTAACAAACTTTCAGTGCAATCAAATGATCACAGTCAAAAAAGTTATTAGAGCCTGTAAATAAGCTCATCTGCATTTACATTTTCAAAATTGGAGTTAAACTATTCTGGATTTGTGTCTAATGCGTCATCGTAAATGTGAAAAACGACAGATCGGTGATTATTTACCGTTTCACTTCCAGATTTGATCGTGTCTGTAATCAGGAAAAGTTCGTTCCTGACTGAGAAAGCTCAAGTTGGGAAAGCAACGACTTCACGACTTCAGGAAATCTTCACTTTCTGAGGATTCTGTCACATCCCAGTTCATCATCATCACACACGATGAAACACAAACAAACTGTACATCCACTGTTATCGTGAGCACCAGTGGGAAAGTGCTGATATTCTTCCTCAAGTCGTCCTCTGTGATGTATAAAAAAACGTAGATGATTTACAGTTTCGGAGGTGAAGACATTTCAGAAAAGCGCCAGCGAGGTTCTTCCCATCACCCGGTGTCAGTGATTTAAATCCCACGCTGGGAGAAAAGACAGATTTATCCACCCACAGTAAAAAACGGGTGGAAAACTCAATTTGGCCGCTGGTCGCTGGTGATTCTTCACCCTGAATGTGAAGAGAAGAGAAAAGAGAAAGACGCTGCGACGTGTTTTAAAGTCTCGAGAATAATCTTTTGACGCTGTTTTATTTTATTTTACATGAATAATAAATAGCGTAACACAAAAGGTGACGAATAGTAAAAGCTGATTTTGCTGTATAAGACCAAACTTATAAGAAACATGAGTTTGGTTTGGTTCAAAGTCACGCACACGGAGGAGGCTGGTGTTATGACCAATGCTGCCACCAGGGGGCGATCGAGGCACTTTGGCTTCACTTAGTCATCCATCTTTATTCGGAGGTTTTAGTCAAATACAACTCGCTCAGAATGAAAAGACAGTAAAATAACCGAATAACAAGATAATTAATACTTGTAGAAAGTTTTCGATAAGTTTTAATTACCTTGCTGTGGAGTTGTTTATAAAACTTAATTTAAATAAAGTTTGTCTCATAAACGTGCAGGAAGCAAAGTGTGGCTGTGAGCGTTGTTAGAAGTTGTGTTGTTGCTGTGAAATCCGTGTTGTGTAGATGATGAAGTGAGAGTGACAGAAAACATGGAGGTTGTTGCCTGATGAAAATCTGATGAAGGATCAGATTTATCTTTCCTACTGATTCCCCCCCCCCCCCCCCCCCAACAACATATTTGGTGAACGTCCCATTAAGTGAGTGAGATTCTCATCAGCTCTTCTTATTCGAAGCTGATTAAATTAATTGCCTTCTCCTCGGTGGATTTCTCCTCAGCTCTTTTCTTTATCTTTCACTTTCACTTGTTTGTGTCTCTCTCTCTCTCTCTCTCTCTCTCTCTCTCTCTCTCTCTCTCTCTCTTCTCTCTCTCTCTCTCTCTCCTCTCCTTCACTTCTTAACCTTTGACCCCAGCATCGTGTCTCTTGTGTCGGCCCATGACGAGTGACCTGGACAACGTGGAGCGTTGACGTCTTCGTCCTCTACGTGTTATTGCTCCTCTTCTTCATCCTGCGATATTTGTGTTCGACAGGAGCATCTATTACCTTCTTCTCTGATTTTTTTTGACGGATCGTTGATGTAGACTATCGCCACCTACTGGCCCAGCAAGCTTGTTTAGGTGTTTGCATGTGGATTTGTGCTCTAGTCTGGATGGAGCGTGATGTGTGGAAGAGGAAATGTCTGCAGGAGTGAAGACAAGGATTTAAAATCACTTCCACGCGTGTCCAAGACAAAGATTCTGATCCAAGACAAAGACCCTCGAAAGCCCTTAGTACCTGGTCGTAGTGTGAGATTAGACGTTTTCACAAATAGCAACAGATTTGGGATTCTGTGGTTTGTGGAATATTTAAAAACGGTAAATCCATTCAAACGGAGAGGGAAACCCCCGAGGAGTCTTTAACAACCTTTTCAGGAAGGACTCATTCAGGAGTCTCTCCCACAAACCTCGAACAACAAGACCCGAAAGAAAGAAAGTGACTTTCTCTTTGTGGTGATTGATGGATCCGTCCGCTGTGTTTTTCTAAATCAGAAATAAAAGAATCTGAATATTCCAACGTACATGAATTCCCTCCAGAAAGGTTTTTTAATCTGTGCACAGTTCCTGGATCCGAGCAGCAGCTCGCGTGCGTCAGAAATCTGTTGTTAGTTGTGAAGTAAACCGAGTCGTCACTTTCCTCCCGTGTGTTCCTGCAGCTACTGTTTGTTTCGGTCTCTTTCTTGGTGACTGTTTTGTGGCATCTGGCCGCTGGGAGACCGGGACCGGGACCGGGACCGTACCAGTTTGTGCTGGAACAGGGTTCTGAGAGCTGCTATTTGTTCATGTGCGGCAATGACACACACACACACACATGCCAAACACGCACACATGCTAAACACGCACACACGCACACACACACACAGGGATGAATTCGCAGGTGGATGCGAAGGCTCAGAAATACACACATTTAATCAGCATTACCACCATTTCATCAAAAAACTAAACTGGATTAATTCACTGGAATTATGAGGGTATGACGTGTGTGTGTCTGTGTGTGTGTGAGAGTGGTGTGTGTGTGTGTGTGTTGTGTGTGTGTTAGTCCTGGTGTCCTCTTGCTGACACACCTGCCAGACACACAGTTAAATCCTGCTTTCACTGTTCGTCATTGTTGTTAACAAGCGTTTTACGAGTGTGTAAAAACTTGACACAGACCACACACACACACACACACACACACACACACACACACACACACACACACACACACACACACACACACACACACACACACACACACACACACACACACACACACACACACACACACACACACACACACAAAAGGTCAGTGTTTCTGCATTGTTTATACCATTTGCAATAAATCATTCATGACACTCAAATCAAAGTCCACGTATCGTTGTTCTGGAAAGATTTGATTTGAGGTCACTTTCACACCTCGTCTGTTTGGTCTGGACCCAAAAGAGCAGAGAGGTTAAGAGGGAGAAGTTGATTTCAAAGTTTAACCGTTGTCGTGATGTGTTTAAAGTGTATAAACAACTAATCTGAAACAAACCGACGCCAACACAACACGTTCGTTCTGATCTTTTCTCCAGACTGTCCCGAGTCGTGCTCTGAATGCCGCGGGCCGAGCCAGCAGGAGTGCGTGTCCTGCTCAGACCCGGCTGCCTTGCTCAAAGACGGGGAATGTGTCCCGGACTGCGGCGGTGGATTCTACAGTCAGGACGGCGTCTGCCACGGTAACAGTCGAACACATTCACACTGTGACGAGAACCGGAGCTTCTCCTCGAGTCAGTTTAAACCTGAATCAAATGTGAAGGACACATAAATACATTTATACGCTTATATTTCACCCTTTTACTAACTGACCTGACATGTCTATATCTCTATATATAAACTGTATATACCGACAAATGGACATATTACATCCAGCTGTATACAAGCAGAAACCGCTGAGGTAATTGTAAGTAGAGTTTTTCCCGTCAGGTCAGTGAGAACATGCAGCGTTGCATTCTGGTTAATTTTCTGCTTCTGTGATTGGACCATTGATTCCTTTATTGTTATGTTTATTCATGCAAACGGGACAATGCACATTCATTAACATGCTTATTGAAGATCTATTCATGCAGACCTGTTTTTATCTGCAGTTCCTGACAGGTTGATGGTAAAAAAAACACATTTAATAACATATAATTTATACATCGTTGATTTCTCCAGGAACAAAACACAAACTTGACTTCTGCCGGTATCTGTAAATTTATATCAATATATTTTACACCTGACTGTGCAAAGGTACTATTACAGCCGACATATTATACTATTTATTATACTTAATGCAGTAATACAAAATGATGCAGGTACTTTTGTTTTCCTGAGAATTCTCCAACTGCAGAATAAAAGGTTGGCAAAAAAATTTAATTACACTATGAAGTAATTAAATCTGCACATTTATCCGTTGTCCACAAACATAGAAAAAACTGTTTGAATTCTAAAATCCTCCGTCTGTGAACACGTGGGTCTGCGCTGGCACATCACATGTCACAGGATGTGGCGGCGCACTGAACACAAACCGAGACAATAAGAGCGTTATTGTTCGCGGTGAGCTGGAGGTGAAGGTCTGTTTGGGCTTGTTGTTCCCCGCGGATCCTCGCGCCAGCTTCCACGCCATCAGGCGCCAGAATGTGAAGTCAGCAGCAGCCAGAGTTAGCAAACAAACAATTAAAAAAAAAGAAAGAAAGAAAGAAAGACCACAATAATTAGCAGTTCTCTCCTCCGCTAATGAGAATCTCTGTGTAGAAGAAGATCTTGTATGAATATGAATGGTTTCTATTTTTGAGTGTTGGGATGAAGAGGAGGAAGAGGAGGCGTCCCTCAGGGCGGCGGTGAACTCAGCAGCACATAGAGGAGCTCTTCCTCTGGTTCAAACCACCTTCAGGGGGGGGGGGGGGGGGACTGTGTGTTTACCTCCCGCTCACATCGGGGGGGGGGGGAGCTGAGTCACTCAGAGACGAGACATGTTGTTGAAAATGTCAAAACTTTGGGGAAGTTTCTTGAAAAAGGTCACGTCCATTAGAAGTTCCCAGTTGACGTCTGGTTTGACATTTCAAACCAGACGTCAACATCTGGAGAGCTGGAGGGTTTTTAACTTCTCCTCCTCCGGGTTTCCTGGACTGGATCTGAGCGGTTCACTTGGTTTCGGCCCCTCCAGGCGGGTTTAGTGTCCGTTTAAAAGGAATCAGAGATCTCAGTGTGTTTGAACCTGTTGATTTGTCAAAGTGACGGATTTAAAACAAACGTAGTAAAGTAAGTGATGTGGACTTTAGTTCTGTGGTAATAACTAGTTTGTAACCACGTGTATACTTTCTCAAGTATTCATTTTTAAACTGAGCTCGGTGATTCTTATCTTTCCAACATGAATTAACATTCACAGCCTGCGACTCGTCCTGCGCCTCCTGTTTCCCTGACAACCCCAAGTGCATGAGCTGCCCTCCAGCCACCGCCTTGCATCATGGGAGATGTATCAGCCAGTGTCCGGCTCAGCATCACCTGGACAACCACAACCGATGCAGAGGTGAACTCGAGTTACACTGAACACGTCATCGTTGACTTTGTAAAGGTTATTCTTAATATGATCAATAGTTTTTAAAAAGCAACACGTGCTCACCTACATGCAGTCGTTATCTATTTAAAGCTTCACTTCACAACACAGAGTGATTCTATTTAAAGCTTCACAACACAGAGTGATTCTCCCTCTCTAAACAAACTGTTTCCCCTGATTCGCGGCAGCCTGCCACGGCTCCTGCGCCTCGTGCTGGGGTCCCTCGGTCTCCCAGTGCAGCCTGTGTCCAGCCGGGCTCCTTCTCCATCAGGGCCAGTGTGTGGACGCCTGTGGGGAGGGACTCTACTCGCAGGACAACACCTGCCACAGTAAGAACCCATTTTAATTAAAATGCCTGTTGGAGTGATTGATGATCCTCCCTGTTGACCCTTCACCTCTCGTGTTGTCAGACTGTCACCCGTCCTGCCGCTCCTGCGTGGGACCGCTGGCCTCCGACTGCCTCCGCTGCCTCAAACCAGAGGAAGCCCTCCTGCCGCAGTCCGGTCTCCTGCAGCACGGCGTCTGCACGGCGGCGTGTCCCGCACGCGGCTTCCTGGACGACCTGCAGACGTGCAGAGGTGAGCGCACGTGAACCTTTTTGGTTCGATTCCCTCCTCTTGTTTCGGGGGGGGAAAGCACCAGCGGCACCCCTCTGTGTGTCATTGGTCACGGCTGTTTACGAGTCACCGCTTAACGAGTGAATCTGCACTCACTCCGGTGCGGTAAATTGATTTGTTCGACCAAATTCAATCAGAGCACCGAGGAAAATCCATGACAAGGAAACAAAATCGTGTTTATTCCACCAAGCAATGAAGACGCCAACTTGGAAAGACGTTTAAAAGGGTTTTGTGGATAAGAACCTGCGCTGGTGTGAAAGAGGAGCTGCAGCAGTTTGGACAGTTTGAGGAGAGTGATGTGTTTTCTCAACATCAGAGCATGGAAACCTTTTCCAGTAATAACACTAATTAAAACAATCAAACCGAATACGAGCAGAATGCGTCTCCTTCAGAGTTCGATCAGGTTCAGACTCGTTAGAGTTCCCGGTAAATGTCAGACGAAGGTCACGGTGACGGGAAACAGACGGTTTGTGGGAAACCTGGAGGTGAACGCCGACACGTGATAGTTTGGATCTGTGTCTTTTCGTGTTGTGCACGGACGTGACTCGAGTCTTGGGGGAAACAGAAACTCAACACAGAGCCGCAGCACTGTGTCATTGTTCATCTTGAGTCTGTGGTTTTTAAAGATGCCTCGTACGGGGGGGGGGGGGGGGGGGGGGGGGGGGGGGGGGGGATCGTGGGTCTTTTCCCACGGCGCTGCAGATACGTCTGTTTCCCAGTCGCTCAGCAGCAGCTGTGTCTCAGGGTGGAGGTGCAGTTCACTTCCATCCTCTCAATTACAGGCTCCCCTGAGGAATGTTTTTATAGTGTCCTGTTAACTGATGGCTCCTGGATTCCTGTACCTTTGAAACACTGTAATTGGTTATTGCTCCTGTGAGAGTGAAGTGAGTCTCACTGTCGAATGTGAACTCTGCTCGCTGGTTCTCCGGTGGTCGGAGTTGTTCTCAAATTGGAGTTCGAAACCTCTGAAGGAGTCAAAACGTTTTTCTACGAGCTTTAAGTGAGTCGTCGTGCTTTTTACCTCCGAGTAATGAAACAAGTCAAACAGCCTGAATATGATGAACACGACGACATCACACTGCAGCCGTAACAGGAAGCCACGAGCGTGCATCACTTTGATTTTGAAGATCTCTTGAGCCTGAAGCCGTTTTGAGTTCAGACGGAGCCAAGAACAGACTTTTGTTTACTTTACCTGGAGTTGCGAAGCCGTCAGCAGTATTGGATTTCCTTAATCCTCCTGCAGGACAATTACAAACCAAAGAGTCGTAGGTGGAGCGTCCGCTAACGCCCATTATCTGTTTAATGACATGGGACCGGCACACGGAGCCGATAGAGGAACCAGAGGCTTTAAGATTGAGTTTCCTCACTAACCCCAAGATTTGTTTTCGTGGCGAGACTTGGAAAGAGGATAGTCACAAAAACAAGATATTCAGAATAGAGGAGAAACCAGATGAATGAGCCAAAAGTGCGGTCGGAAGCATGCACCCTGCGGAGCAACGTGACACATCATCGTATTCATTCGTTTGGGTCTTTCAACGTCAGATGGACCCAGTGGGAGAAGCCACGTGGACGCTCTTCCAGGAGCATCGACTACTGGGCTCCCTGATTTTGTCTCCTCGTGTTTTCCAGAAGCCTCACAGAAGTGAGAAGCGATGAAAACCTCTTCATCCTTTATCCACACGACTACATTTCAGTTTTTAAACGTCACTGATGCTACGTTTACGCCTGCTCTACGCAGTACTACGAGTTTGCGAGCAGCTCAAACGGAGAAGTTTGGAAGCTTTCACCCGGCTCCATGTGCAGCTGTCAGCCCGTCACTGCAGCCATTAGACTTCATGACATCCTGGGCGAGGTCGGAGCTGCACTCTCGCTCTTCCTCAGTGGGAAGAGAGCCGGCTGCTGGCTGAGGGCTGATGCAATACTCTCACCTCTCATCTGCAGCATCTTGTCGTGACTTCAGCGATAACAGCCTCCTCTTCGCCTCGGGGCAGCTGGTCAGAATGTGCCTCGGCGATTAGCTCCCGGGAGCAAAAGAGGAGCTTGCCTCATACATCCCAGTGTGTGTGTGGGCGGGGATGGAACCAGAGGGTTTGTTGCTTCTAGTCGTGTAAAACCAGTAACTCGTGTTTTGGCACGAGAACGTCTTGTGTGGTCGCTGCCGTCGACGTTACCCTGTCCTCCTCATTCGCCGTTTCGTGCTTGGGTATGTGGATAAGTCCGGCAAATACCTCATTCCATGTATTGATCACGTCACAACTTAAATCAATACGAATCTCAATTTTAGCGAGTAGCAGAACGCTGGCTGTGTCTCAGCGTAGTTCTGCCGCACGTCGGCTGGTGTTTCTGACTAAGTGCCACTTATCCAGTTTGCTTTCACTCCTCGGCTTCCAGCTTCCTGAATCCGGCTCAACGCACAGTGGGCTGAGCATCGTTAATGGTCGTTAAAGCTCTATTCACAGTTCTATGCAAATCAGCCGTTCCACTCCGCCTCTGTTGAAACAAAGGTTTCGCTCAGCGGAGAGTCGACGGGTTCAGGTGCACGGCTGGAAACAACTGTGTGTTGTGTGTGTCTGTGTGTTGTGTGTGTGAGATACTCAGCCACTGTCCTGAGTACTGTTAGAGGACAGTGTGTAAACATGGGCTCACACACTCCAGTGTTTATGTACACACAGACACAATCACAGACAAACACACGCACAGAGTTGTGTACACGGGCTGTCGGGCCGCCGCACGCCTAAAAGCAAACTCCAGCCTGTAGGAGGTTTGATGCCGCTGGACGGACGGGTCACAAACAACAAGGGCCGACGCTCCAAGTGTTAGTGTGTCTGATTAATTCCTTTTTTAATTGGTGATTTGATGCTATGGAAACGGGATTGAAATGTCAGGATTGGCAGCTGAGACTCGTTAAGGCTCAACCACGTGAATCGGCGGGAACTTGATGCCGCGGCTCCGTCCCATCAGCGTAACTGGTGGCGTTCATATTCTGGATAGTGGGAAGAAGTTGAGATGCGTCGTCCATCCCCAGGATAAGCTCTATATTCCCAGGATAGGCATTATTGGTTAGTATTCATCAACCTAGGCCTTATGAGTGTAATTTGCTATATAACTCTGGCTATATATTACTGCAGCATGATTACTGATGAACGTGCGGCGCTGCCTGTCATCTCTGTGACGGCAAACCGGCCAGTTTCCATCACTTGAATCTGCTCTGAACTCAAACCTTCACAGCAGAACAATACAAAACGTCTGAATCAGATCAGGCCTTTGTGGTCTGCCCCCGCACTCGCTCCTCCGTGGGGCGATGACCCAACCTGAAGAAATACAAACAGCCTGGAAACACACGGCTGCCGGGGAGTAACAAACAACAACAACAACCTTGAAACGTAACTTTTGAGGGACAGGCTTTTCATTTATTTACGTCTCGAGTGTGATCTGTGACCCGCACGAGGGAGACGGCAGCGCTGTTGAGAGGTTTCACTGAAGAGCTCAGTGATTCATGAGGATCTTGGTATCGCTGCTCTGCTCCGTGCGTTACTGAAAAGGACGCCTCTTCCCCCCCCCCCGCCGCCGCCGCCTTCTCCTTTGGGAGGTTTTCCCACGACAGCTGATTAGGTGAGTTACGTCAGGAAGATCCATAGTAAGATCCAGAGGAAAGGCACCGGGGAAACGACACCTATAGGCTTCTGTGTTTGCTTTGTTTCCATTAAAGCAGAATAAGAGCAGCTATCTATCAGAGAGCAGCTCGGAGGGAAGCTGCTCCGGTTTAATGGATGAATCTAGAAATCTGGACAATTCCTCTTGATGTATAAAATCGGCCGATATGTTTGTCGGTCTGTTCTGCTCATAAATATGATCAAAATGTTCGAGCTCTACTTTGGGAGCCGTCATGTCGTCCGTCTTTATGTCGTCTTTTATTCTGATATAATTCTTTTATTTAAGCAGAAAAGATGCGTAAGCGATTTATAGCAACTAAAATATCAAGCCTCAATTACATTTCTTTGATCATTTCCTAATATATTTATATATTTATTGGTCAATTTATCGGTGTCAGCATCGGTTCACGAAATCCATATCAGTCGGACTCTATTATTTTTAACTCCGCCGTCTCTCAGAGGTGAGGATGGATTTCTAGACTCAGATCATAATCAATGTGAGTGATCGATCGCACACTTCAGATGTGTGTTATCTACACAACTCTGCGCCAACACAATGATCCGCCCCGCTCTGTACCAGGACGATCGCTCGAGGACGACATGAATGAAACATGTCACATCCTGGAGTTATGACCCCATCAGCACAAAACAAGAAACTAATCCGCTTCTCTGGACACGTGCGGCGGATCACGTGCGGCGCCTGCACACACGGATTCAGGCTCTGCAGGAATCAATGTGCGTTCGCCGCCCGGTAACAAATCACACGTCCCTGCTGCTGTGAGAGAATTAATGACAGGAGGCCTGTTTAACATGCCTGTGTGCGTGTGTGTGTGGGGGGGGGGGGGGGGAGGTTATGACTGTTAACATGAAGGTTTGTGTGTCGCTTGTTTGGCTGCACGAGCTCAATGTGTTGTTGGCGTGTTCATGCACGAGCGAGCGCGCAGGTGGGTGGTCAACTCCATCACGGAGGCATTTAGCCTGTCGCTTAGCTCGCCAATTAACGTGCCGTGTTTGACAGAGGAGAAGGGGATTATGGGTAGGTGGCGGGGAGAAGGTGAGGTGGGGGGGGGGGGGGGGGGAGACAGGATGTCAGATTGACGGTTTTGCAGGGTGACACCGCCGTGACTTTGCAAAGTCCTCGTTCTGACATTGAGGCACACACACAGACACAGACACACACACACACGCACTCGGCTGTGTTGGCTCAGGTAGAGAGCAGCAGTTTGCTCCTGCCAGGTTGTCGTGCGCTGTGTGTGTACACAACAGCCGGATGCAGCTGACAGCTCTGTGAAGAATGCAGAGAGGAGTAATTATAAACACACACATCCGTGCAAAAACAAGAGTCAGGGCCTGTAAACACACACACACACACACACACACACACACACACTTACACACATTATGGTGCTCGTGGTCGTCGTTCAGTCCCAACCTCCTCCACCAGCAGCACCGGCAGCAGGTTGTGGGTTTGTGGCTCGTCTCCAGCCGATAGCGCTGCTCGGCTGTTTGTCGTCTTTGAGGCCGGAGCAGACGTGAAGAGGTGAAGAGGAGCAGCTGTGTTTTGGGGGCGAAGGGCAAATAAGGGAAGAGTAAATAATCCAGGGACAGAGAGGTCACGTGTTCTACTCGTTCTACACAAAGAAAGACAAAGAGGAAAGTTGCAGCCGTGACACTTCACACATGAAGAGAGATGCAAGGAGAAGATGTGAACACGATATTTCAAGAACGCCTTCAGGGGAATATCTTCAAAATCTGGTTCAAACATTCAGTTGGAAATAAGGATGAAGTGATTAGACTCGGGAGGTCAAAGGTCAACACCCTAACCCTAACCCTTTTATTATGAATTACACGTTAAATGATTTCTGAGATGTTCAGTTTCAAAACAATTAAATCCTGCCGTCCCCTTCATCGTTTGTACTTATAATTTAAATCCCTCGATACAAAGCATCCTAAAATAATCATCCGGGAGGTTCTATGTTCCAGTCTCTAAACCGAAGACTTCAAACAGCAGCGGAGTCGTCGTTGGCTCGCGGCCGCGTTGGAGCGCTCCCCGTGAGCTGGCACCGGCTCTGGTGTTAACGCGTATACAACTTCTGAAGGGTGACGCGGGCTGCTGGCCCCGTACCAGTGTTACATTACATTACTGCTGGCTGGCAGCGCCGACTCCAAACCTGAGAATCAGATTTGCGAACGTGCCAATGGGGGAGGAACGGGATCCGGCAGGGCGGCCGCAGGACAACAGAAATAGTGGCGAGAATTGGCAGCGGCACAGAAACACAGGCTGCGAGTATTTTTAGGTGCATAACTGCTCAGAGGAGTCCTGCATTTGGTTTTTGATGCATTCTCGCTGCCGCAGTCGGGATGAATTAGTAATGGAGTTTACAGCAAAACAAATCCACATGGTCCCCAGTTGATTCCACACTTCACCAGGACGCTCCTCGTCGCCTCTGAGCCCTTAACGCGGAGAATAATTGCATTTTTGTCCCACAAGCAAAACAATTTCCCGATACAAACCCGATACAGCAAGATTTTAAACCTGGAAAGTGGATTTTCCTCTCATTCTGTCATTTTATTCTTATTCCTGTTGCGGGAGGAAGGTGGAGTTTGCGATGGAGTGCACTCAGGCTTCAGGCTTCAGGCTTCTCATGCTCATCCTTTCTGGTCTGTTTCCTTTTCAGAGTGTCATCCCACCTGCCTGCACTGTACTGGACCTTCTGCAGACAACTGTACATCCTGTCCCCCCCCGTCCAGCCTGCACGAGGGCCTGTGTGGCCCCTCCTGTCCCCAGGGCTTCTTTATCCAGGACAGTGAGTGCCAAGGTGAGAGCTTCTCCAGCGCACACACACTGACACGATGCACATCCACAGATTCCAACATTTATATTTCCCCTTCCACACCGAAATAAATGGGTTAGTCGATTGCTCGCGTCCTCCCGTGTTGATTGGCCCGTTACAAACAACCCAGACGCACTAAAACGCCTCGCGTCCGTCTCGGTGAGGGTAAAATTCTACCATCAAAGTTTTAGTGCTGTTACTTTTCATACTTAAGCTCCAGTGATGGTTATTTTCTCATAACAGGCAACGAATCAAACCAGTGTGAGTTAAGTAAGCTGGTCTGAGATCTCAGCGTCTTTACTCTCGTAGGTTTTTGTGTTTATTGCACATTTACTAAAAAGGCTCCGTAAAGCTCTGTAAGTATTGGGGGGGGCGTGGAAACCCTGTGATCCACAGCTACCGTCCAATGGGTGCAGGTCGCAGGTGCAGGTCGGCGTGCAGGCTCCACCCCCCCCCCCCCCCCCCTCGCTCCTCTAAATGTGGTCACTTGTTGGTTTGAAACAAAGATGGAGAAGAAGCCAACTCGTAATGATCCTAATGGGTGACGTCACTCTGGGTCTGAACACAGAACTCGGCTCCCCCCCCCTCTGCGTTACCCCTGAGGTTAATAACAGTCTGGAGGGGGGGTCCGGTCTGAGCAGTCTGAGAATCTTTAATTAAGCTAATTAATCCTGGCGTCTCCCGGTGGTGTCTCTGCACACGGGATCCCACTCCTCCTCTGTAACTTCAGATCTGCTGACAGTGAACTTCTCACGCTGCAGCAGCTCTCTGCTTGAATATCATTTACCCCATTTCTCTTAATTAGCCTCCTTGTCTTCTCTCCTTCACGTTGCGTCCTTGTTCCTTCCTTCCTCTTCCTCTTCTCCAGCTTCCTCTTCAGTGCCCGTCTTCCTCCTCTTCTTCTCTGCCTCCTCCACGTTTCATTCCCTCTCTATTCCAACCCTCCTCTCTTCCTGTCTCCTCTTCCAGTCGTTAATATCAAAACACTCTCTCTCTCTCTCTCTTCTCCACTTGAGATGCAGCAGCCTCAACTGGCGTAGCTCAGTTTCTATAATTTGATTGGTCTGTTTGTTTGCCTTTGAGTTTTTGCGTCCTCCGTGTGTGTTGCCCCCCCCCCCCTGGGTTGAGCCTGGACGAGTTCTGAGATCGTGGCCGTCTCAGTCATTATTTAAATGTATTTTTCTTGCCTGCTTTCTGACCCTGTTGTGCCCCCCCCCCCCCCCCCCCCCCCCACCCTCTGCAGCGTGCCACCCGTCCTGCCAGTCCTGCTCCGGCCCCTCCCAGGCCGACTGCACTTCCTGTCCCCCGCTGGCCTCCCTGCAGAGCGGCTACTGCAGGACGAGCTGCCAAGACGGGCTTTTCCTCAACGCTGCCACTGGAGAGTGCCTCGGTAAGTGTGTGTGTGTGTGTGTGTGTGTGTTTGTGTGTGTCTGTTTGGGTGCAAGGATGGTGTCATGCACATTTGTATGCTATTTGCACAAAGCTTTCATCAAACACTCGACCATGAGTGCTTTTATTTATATCTTGAGTCGCCCCAGTGGGAAATGAAGCAGCAGGTTTAGTGCCTGGTTTTTACTTTGCACGGACAAACAGTGTGTGTGTGTCCATCGCTATGAAAAGCTGCATTATTCATAAGGAACACCAACCGTCTTTTTAAAATTCATGTTCCTAGATTGATATGCTTTACTTAAAATCTGTTTCTCCTGAACCGCTGGATCTCACATTATCTGCCGAGCTGCAAGATGAAATTAAAACTCGACGACGGGTTTTGTTCTCGACGTTTTTCACTTTTCTGAATAATCAGATCAAATTGCAGCTTGCGTCAAACATCTTCACTCGCAGCTGCTGGATTCACTCTTCATCGTGAAGTCGGTCCAATCAGACCCAGTTTGAACCAGAGCGCTCAGACATCTGCAAAATCAAGAATGGGATAATACGGCATCTCAGAAAGTCCAAACGGGTCAATGACAGTTTTGGAAGGAGAGAAAACTGATTGAATCACTAGTAAAATAAATGATAGAAAAGATTTTTCATCAGGGAAAATCTGCTGCAGCATCTTTCCCCTCACTCGATTCCATCTTAAGAAGCACAGACGTCTCCTCCCGCTCTAAAGGGAGAAGCTGGTAAAAGTCACACGTGGTCTTCCTCAAATTTGATTCGACTTTATTCTCAATGCAAAAGAAAAAAAATATACATATCTTGTGTTTGACCCTGATAACGTTCCTCAGATATCGTTCTCAAACAAACAACTTGAACACAAAACAGCATCTAAAATACAACAAGGTAGAAACGAGTCACGGTTGGTCGTGTGGCTTGTTTCTACAGAAGTCAGAAGAAAGAACGGTGAAGGTCATTTTAACTTTTAACTCCTGCAACCAAATAATCGTAGAAAACCTTTTAGGGTCGTTGTGGCTCGAAAGTCGCACGAAGCAAAGTGAATTTTCTGCAGCTCTGGTTCCCATCTGTGTAATATCTAATTTAGTGGTATCACTTCATGTCTATAACATAAAGTATAATAAGTAATTTGATTCCCTGGCTCCTTCCTCTCAACAATAAAAAGTTTTTTTCTCTCCATGAAACACCTTTGATTAGTTTCTCACTTTCCAGAGCAGCTCCACATGAAATATCCACAGGGATGGAGACGAGTTTTTAGATCTTTGCTAATAAGCAGCATCAGACGGACGAGGCGTCGCACTCCCGCCACGTTGCTCCTGCTCGCCGGGGCACATGAGAAGCTCGTCCTTGGCTTCTGAAGTACCAGACGTTACCGGACAGAGGATGAATAGAGGAGCGAAGGAGTAAGATCGTGGTGTTTGTGTGTGAAGGCAGCTCCTGCTGGTGTCCTCCCTCTCCCCGGATAATGGATTCGGTCCGTGTTACGTGGACGTTCAGGGTCGAGTTTGAAAAAGAGAATTCCTCTGCAGCTCTGGTCCAAATCCTCTTCTTTTGATTCCACTGTTTAATATCTAATCTCGTGGTATTTCTTCAGCCTAAGAAAAATTAAGATTTAATAATTACTGATTGCTGAATTATTGACGTGGTGAGGTAGCTCCCGCTGTTCCTCTCACTGGATAATGAATGTGGTTTCCACCTGTCTAGACCTCCGGCTGTGGATTAAACGCAGCCATGTTTACGTGGTGGGAAGCCACAGCAGGAGAGTGGGGGGGGGGGGGAGACGCATTGACGCATTGACGCATTGACTTTTAATTACAGTTTATGATGACGTGCACTGTTTGGAGATGGGAATCTTCACACACACACACACACACACACACACACACACACACACACACACAGATGTTGATACACACGTGTGCAGGCGCGCGCTCCTCGCTCGCAAATTCCAAATGGGTCAAGCTCAGCCAAACTCCAGTTAATAAAAGATGCCTTGTGGCACTTCTGGGCCACAGAAAACACCGGGGTCATCATTTCTGCATTACCAGACATGCACACATGCACGGAAATACACAAAGACGTGTACAGCAAAACTCTCTCTCTTTGCATTCCTCTCTCTCTCTCTCTCTCTCTCTCACACACACACAGCCGTGGATCTCATCTGTCCACCGGTTACATAACCTCTCAGAGCGATGGGGCCTCCCCTCTCCATCACGGGCTGGTCCCAGAGCAGCCGTCAGACGTCTCACTATGAGTTGTCTCCTTTTATCGTCTCCCTGTCCGTCGCTCGCCCCGACTCTCTCACTCCTCCTGTCGCTATCTCTTGATTTCGTATATCTGACGTCGTGCAGTTCACACGTCGACGGGCGGGTTCAGCTCAGTCGGTGGCCCGAGTCGCACGAGACGCCCTCAAGTGTTTGAGCTTGTTCGTGGGTCCGGCTGCTGATTTGAGAGGAAACAGGACATGACCAGGAGCTAAATGATCAGCCGACATCATGGCTGACATTATGTCACAGACCCAAAGAACCAATTCCCATCAATTTAATCTACGCGTAGCTAGTTACCTGTATTCTACAAGCTAAGTAAGCGAAGGAAACGCGTAGAAGACACGGACAAAGACGCCAGGAGAGTCTGTGGCGAGGACGGTGTCGGGTGCTTGGAACCAAAGCTGCTCCACCTCTCGCCTGAATCACGCAGACGATCTGTAGCTGTTGTGAACGTGTCTCTGCAGAAACGCTCTGAAACTCTGTCGCCAAGTTTTTTCGAGTTTTTTACCCGGAGGTCGTGTCTGGAAAGTCCTAATTGGTTTCTGGTTGCAACCCCATGAATTACTCCTGGATCAGCATATCACATAATGTGCTGTCCAGTAGAAACGGTGGAGATGGAGTCTCAAAGGGCTTCATGTTATATTAGGGACAGATATGAGATATTTATGTGTTTAATAAATTCCAGGACAGGGATCATACTTAGTTCTGTCAGCAGCTGATGTGTTTTCAAAGTGTAAACAACAATCAGACGTGTTTTTACTGCGAAAACGAGGTTTAAATAAACATCACGTGAAATTTACGACTTTCAATCACCACCTGCAAACAACACAATGTTGTTTTGTGTTGTTTTGTGTGTTCGCGTTAGTCTGATGTTTGCACAGGAGGCGTGAGACGTGAGTCCGTGTGAGGATCGAGTCTCAGCAGCAGCAGCGTCAAAGATCTTAACTCTCCTGCCAAGCTCGTTTGTTTGATGTAAAGAAAAATCAAGTTCTGGGCAGATGACGAGGAAACGATGAGCTCTTGAGTTCTGAACCGAGAGTTTCTGGAACGCTTCGACCCAAAGAGTTTACTTGGTGTCACGATTGTGCCAGAACAACACATAAGCTCGAAATAGACCCGAACGCCCCGTTACAGGAATCACCATAGAAACAGGGCTCGACTGCAAAAGACTCAGGATCAACTTTATTTCTTATCTCTGCTTCTGAATATCGAACTTGACCCGATCGGGAGACTTAGGTTTCTAACATCGAGAGCATTTCTCACTTCACCGTCTTATCTTTCGGTCTTTTGTTGCTTTTTAATTGCACTCGTGTGAGGCCCTGTTCAATATTTACACTGGGAGATCCAGAATATTGTCTTTTATCTGCCCTGCGGACATTTCATAAATCATAAATCATAAACACAATCATGAAATTCCCCTTTTCTGAAACGAGCACAAAGACAATGTTTACCTTTTTAAGTTTTTTTTAAAGGGGAAACAAAAGCACTTTAATGGAGTAGATATGCAAAAGGTATGAGCACATTGCATTTATCATTTTGAGGAGGATTCTCGTTTTCTTGTCCCTTGTTTGTACAGTATAGGATTTCTAAATAAAAGCTCTATTCACACGTCCTGCTCCTGTTCTGCATGAAGTCAGGCCTTTGTTTGAGTGACACGTGGAGATAAGTTATAATAAGTGTCTCCCAGCCGATCCTTATCCTGTTTCTGACATCTGAGGCGAGAGCAGAAGTTTTTTTTTCAGTTTTTGGGCGACTGAGCCAAAACGTTGACTCACAGCCGAGCGAGAGAAGAGAGAGAAAAGTAGGACTTCTTTAAAAAGCTGCATCTGTAAATCCCTTCTTTGTTCGGGCGACGTGTCTAGACGGGGCGAAGTCGGCGTCAGAGGGACCACACAGCTCTCTGTCTGCGGCGCTTTGTCTTTCCCGTGCCTGTAACTTCAGATAAAGATGATGCCCTACTTTTGTTCCTCTCTCTTTGTGAACCAGAGCAGCTCTGTCCCCGCGAGGAAGTGCTCGGAGAGAGAAAAGTTTGCTTCTGCAAGGAAACAACCAAACGAGAGACACATTAGAGCTTTTATTTTCCTGCGTGACTCTCGTTAAAGCCTCGTTCTGCAGGAGATGCAGGGAAACAGCGTGACGCGGGACCTCGTCTGGTGTAAACGTGTCCCGCAGGAGAACAAACGCTCATCCATCCTGCATGTTGTGCATTTATAACCCCAGCATAGCTTTTTATGGGCTTCAGAAATGGTAACTACACCATAAAGAGGGACTCCGAGGGCTCAAATCAATACCATTTGGGTTTTATACCCGGTTTTAGTCTGCACAGTCAATAACGCCTGACGCCTGAGTTATCTCATCTCCGGCGGTGGAGCCATTTGTTTCTCTCTCCCGGAGCCGGCTCGCCCGCAGAGTGTTGGCAGGAGAGGCGCTGATGCGTGTGTTGTTGTAAAGCGATGTGGTGTGAAAGGTGTGGACGTGAGAGGAAGTTCCTTTCTTCTCCGTCTTCGGCTCTTTGATGTCAGATCTGCATCCGAGGGAGCGGGTGACTCACCTGAGCCGGCGCCGGGTGCTTCGGATCGGGGAGTTTACGATCGGGAAGCTGCTCAGGAGACAGAGATCATTTCACACTGTGGGAAATGTAGAATATAACGATGCAGGTGAAAGCTGCAGTCAGACACAACAAAGATCCAGACTCATAGAACAGGACTCAGTTATATTACCTGACAGAAACATCTATTATATTTTAACTTCTGCTACGTTTCCATTGGTTTTCTAAGTGAAATTAGCAGAAATACATGTTTTCTCTGTATTTACCACTTAAATCCACCAAATATACACAGGGTTGTAAAGGTAAATTGGATTTTTGGAAATAAAATATATGTAAAACATGCTTTTTTCCAAAGAAAATCAAGTTAATGTGATTTCTCTCTAAACTCTCATAAGTGCAGGTCGTCACATGTTGTTCCTTTTTGAGATCTCAGGGTCGTAAACATGATTTCCCCTCAGGGCCACGGAACTGAAAGCCACTTCTTAGACCTAAAGAAAATAACAAGGTCTAAAGAAAGCGTATGAATAGATCTTTGTTACCATGGTGAGGAAACAGAGGTAAATATGAGACGCTCGTGTTTACAGAGCAAAGATATATAGGTCTATTAAAACAACTCTTTTTAGTTCACGTCAGATAAGAATGGAAACGACGGCAGTGGAACTTTATTTTCTTTTGATCTTTAAAGGCTGTTCCTAATTAATAAATGAATTTGTCCATTTGTGATTTATCGCTGAGAAAACTGATATGTCACAATAGGTATTAATTTCATATAAACACAACAAAGAACTGCTGTGAAACTGAATATCACGGAGCATTGTTCAACTTATAATGAATAATATTAATCTTATTTAAATAGCATCTTTCAAAGCACACAAAGATGAAAACAAGGAAACTAAACATCACAGACAGGAAGCCAATGATACAATAGAAAAAATCAAAGCCATTATATAAAAGAAACTTATAGTTATAGCCAAATAAACCCATTGGAACGATTAATTCCTCTAAAGACCCGTCAGAGCCGGTAGATTACAGCACTTTGAATTTGAAATAATAATGTGTTTATTAAAAACCCAGACACACGATCACCTGTTACGTTTTCGGATTAAACCCAAATCTTGTTTTCACCCTGTAATCCCTGCGCTGTCCTCTCGTTCATAATCCCACGTGAGGAACGAGAAGTGCTTTCATGGTCTTAACACTTCTTCTTTTCTTTCTGATGTACCCGCACGTGAGCCGCCGCCGCCGCCCCCCGCCTCTTTATCTGCCCTCCTCCCCCGGGGCCGACACGCAGCTCTTCACCTGCAGATGTTTATCTCAGGGAACCCCCATGTGTCCGGGCCACAGACACAACCCAGATCCCGTCAGATAGCTGTTCTTTATCCTCCTGCTAATCTCCCGCTCCGTCTGGGCTGCGTGCGGACGAGGGAGGTCGAGGACGAGAGGCGTTGGAGATAAAAAACTGAACCAGACCGACTCCATGTTCATGTTTCGTCTCCTCTTTCAACTCCTCGTCTGGATTTCTTATCTCTTTTCCAATTATCCCTCCCGCGGAAGAGCAATTAGCTGGATTTGACTCGAGCACGTTAGGACCAGACGATCCTCATTAAAATCCTACTTTTCTTTTCTTTTCTAATAACTGCGTTTGTCTTCACCTGTTCTGTTCTGCTCGAGCTTTGAAGGAGTCAAATCCCACGAGCTTTCAACCCCTTCAGAAGTTCAGAAGAAGTCAAACTACAGATGGAAATAGTTGAATCTAAATAATCAGGTTAATGCATCGAAAAGTCCCGACACAGACTCTGAACGCAGATTTAAAGCTCAATAACTTTGAAACGGGATCAGAGACAAGTGGCGTGTTGAAGGGCGGAGAGCGGGTCGGGCACCAAACAGTCCGGGTTGGTGGTTCGATCCCCAGCTCCTCCAGTCTGCATGCTGTCTATGAGTCCTGGATTCTACCCGTTCAATCAGACAAGCCCATATAGCCCTGCCTCCTCCGTGTTAGTGGAAGGGTCATTTTTCTTAATTCTGTGTTTTGTGTGTTCATGTTTCTGATAAATTTGGTTTCAACCTGCTATTAAAATGAGCCGAGGAGGCGTGATTGAAGGCTGAGACTCGCACGCGATTGGCTGAGCTCTAATTAACGGGACCTTAATTGCGCAGACTGTGTCTTCTAATGACGTCATCTTGGTTTTGCTTCCGAACACTGGGGGGAAGTGGAGACTCGTCAACCATATTTATTTACAGTCTGTGCCACGGGTCATATCCTCCACACCATTTCAGTTCTGTTGTTTTCCTCTAATCCTGCTGACAGACGGCGATGGGCTCACATCCTCCGTGGCGGCGGTGACATGGTGTTTGTATCTGTGATGTGTGAAGTCTGAGCCTCTCTCCCTGTGTGTGTGTGTGTGTCCTTCCTGCAGAGTGCAGCTCCGACTGCCAGCGCTGCACCGCCGACCTGCAGACGGGCGTCAGCAGCGTGTGCCTGTGGTGTCGAGAGACGAGGACCTGGCTGCTGGGCGACCACTGCACCTCGCTCTGCCCCCGGGGCCACTACGCCTGGCATGGGGCCTGCATGAGTAAGGAGCTGCTTCTGCCTTCATACAGGACACAGACAGAGGTCAGAGGTCAGGGGTCAGGGGTCAGGCAGGAGAAGCGTCGGAATAATCAAACCCATCTTTTATTCTGTGTCTTAACTGAGAGTCTAAAACATGTCTCGCATGAAGCTGCTGGTGCCCCATAAGGTTGCCGGTACTGGGAGAGCTGGTCTGCTGGAGGGATTCCAGCCTCAGCCCCCGAACAACTTGAGACAACAACTTTCAGATACTCAGTGATTTCAGTTTTGGAGCCAGTCGAACACCAAATCCTCAAATGTCCCCCCCCCCCCCCCGCTCACTCTCGATGTTTTGAAGCTCGGCTGTGAATCGTGATTTCAAGATTCAGAAACAACAACTTTGTGCCAGAAGAGATTTTAGGATTCGGTGGATTTACTGCGTTTGAGGAAACTGGGATAAATGTATAAAGTGTTGCTCGGGAGTGAGAAAACAAAGGCAGTGGAAATGTTCTCTGGTTTATTATTATTTATCTGAGATTATTATGATACTACCATCTTCATCATCTGGTTATTATCGTTCTCATCTCACCATCTTCCCTCGTCATTATCATCCTCATCATCCTCAGTTTGCTTGATTTCATCGTTATCATCCTTTAAATTAATCATAACTTTCCTTCTCATCATCATCTCGTCTCTTTAACATCCACCGCTCGTGTCTTCATCCTTAAATCTTCCCTTTCATCGTCCTCCTCATCTTCCCCTAATCATTCAAATCCACATCATCCTCCTCATCTTCCTCATCATCCTCAATCAATCATTCGTTTCTATCGGAGTAATCATCCACCTCTTCGTCAAATTCAGAGAGTGAACACGAAGCCTCAGGCTGTGAGAAGCTAAACCCTCGGAATACCCAACATCCCCATGCATGCAGGATGACGTATTTGTTTTCATGCATCGCTGTGATTAAATACAAACCATATTTTATAAAACCTCACGGCTCCCGATGTTGATTCGGAGCTGATGATGCAGTTTTTCGCTGAATCTGAGAACAACGTGGCCCTTGATGCTGATTAGTGGGACTCATGAATATGTAATTTTAAACTGGAGTGTAGAGTATGGGGCTTTCATCAGGATTCTTCACGCTTCTTTTTCAATCAAGGACTCAATATTTCAGCAGCTTTCAAGTTGCAGGATTTTTCACACTGGGGTCAAACACTGTATATACTGTACTGCCAGTTTAATATAGTGTTTCCTTGTACTGTACTTTAAATACGATCCAATCATAGACGCTATATATAGTTGAAGCCATTTGGTACAAGATCAATGTGTGGAGCTGTAATATTCAGATCCCACTGATTCACACACTTAACAATCCAGAGTCGTCAATTATGACATTTTTTACGGTGTCGAATAACGAATTAAAATCAAATCCCGCAGCCAGCCACCAGGAGGCGATCGGCTTCACGTTTAGAATAATGCTGCGTTAGCTGCATGTTTAAGTTTCATCTTATCGTTTTTTCCCAGGATGCCATGCGTCATGTGAGGCCTGCGGAGGGGCGGGGCCTCTCGCCTGCACTTCCTGCCACGGCAGCAACGTTTTGCTGGCGTCGGGCCTCTGTGCTCCCAGATGTCCCCTTGGTTACTATGACAACGGTCACAGGATCTGTCAGGGTGAGTGTGGAACCAGCCGACGGGGGGGAACTTCGAACGTGTTTAAAGATGTGGCAGTTGGTGCTGAATTATTAATATGAGGTGGAAGAATTGTTCTGTAATAAATACCAGCTCACCCGAACCCTTAATGAGCAAGTTCTTGAAAATGCTTATGAATCCTTACATTTGTTTAATCCTCGGCCTTCGGACAAAATCAATGAGAAGACGTCGAGTAATTTTGAGATACGAGAAGGCAAACAGCCAGGATCTAATCAACTCGTCCTAGTTGTGTATTATATTAAATCCTGTTGCCTGAGGAGCTGGGTTTATAATATTTCAAACACTAATGAGAAGAAGTCCTCACCGCAAACGTGAAATTGGATTATCAACGTTTTAATTTCGTTTACACCGACATCCAGTCACAATGTTCTGTCCCCGCTCGTCTTTGTCCTCCGACCTCCCGTCCCACCTGACCTCCCCTTGTCCCACCTGACCTCCCCTTGTCCCCTGCAGCCTGCGAGCGCCAGTGCCAGACGTGCGACATGGCGGGCGTCTGCACTTCCTGCCGCGACCCGGCCAAGGTGCTGCTGTTCGGAGAGTGCCAGTACGACAGCTGCGCCCATCAGTACTACCTCAACACCACGACCCGCGCCTGCAGAGGTACGCCGCCAACTTGCAACACACTGCAGCGGCACAGGGACTGGGGGGGGGGGGGGTGCAGCACATTAACACTGAGGATATGTAGTCTGTCTTTTATGATATTCATAAATTACTCTCCAGCCATATTGCGTGTAGCGCAGCATGCTACACGGCGTTTATGGGGTCCATCGATCATGTAATAAACTGTGGGACCAGATATGCAAATCCTAAATGTTGTGTGTGTGTGTGTCTTCCTGTGCACAGAGATGTTGAGGAACGAGCCTCAGAGGATCCACGCTCTCTTTTCCTCTCATAACCGTGTTCTCGTGTCTAATCACCCACTAACCAGCGTAAACTACTTCCTGTCAGGCTGACTCTGACTCCGTGCTGCTGCGAACGCACAAATAAGACGTGTGAAATGACTCGTTCCCTCGGCCGAGGAGGTTCTGCTCTGTGTTTGTTTGTTTGTTAGCAGGGTAACACAAAAACTGCTCAACTGGCCGAGATGTCTCACAAAAGACTATCAACAGAAAACACAAATGAATAATATACAAGGCAGATGCAAAAGTTACAACACAACTACACACAACACAGCACTACAAACACCACAACACAACTGCATAAGTGACAACACAACTACAAACACCACAGCACAACAGCACAAGTGACAACACAACTACAAGCACCACAACACATCTGCATAAGTGACATCACAACTACAAACACCACAACACATCTGCATAAGTGACATCACAACTACAAACACCACAACACAACTGCATAAGTGACAACACAACTACAAACAGCACAACACAACTACAACATAAGTGACAACCCAACTACAAACAGCACAACACAACTGCATAAGTGACAACCCAACTACAAACACCACAACACAACAGCATAAGTGACAACACAACTACGTTTCTATCCATGTTGTGGCCTTTGCATTCGGGCGTTTGATTCCCTGTTGTGTCTTTAATATTCACCTTGTGGTGTTATCTATTCAATAAGCGACTCTGGGGGGGGGGGGGGGGGGTGAGCTCCACTGAGTCACTCTCTAGTTTCACCTTCTCTGTAAAGAGCCGTGAGATAACGTTTAATCTGATTTGACGCCGTACAAATGAAATTGAATTGAGTTGAGGTGGAACACGTCTATTGTGGGATTAGCAGCTGAGCTAATTGCTAGCGGTTCACAGTTTGATTCCCTGCGGTTCACAGGGCGTCTCGACCCGACAGGTGGTTTTAGCGCCATCCAGCTCGCCGAGGCTGTTTTTTAATTTTTTTATCCCCCAGCCGCCACCTACATAATCCTCTGAACCCAGCGTGAACTCAAACAGAGTTAGAGAGCAGCGCCGCTCTCTGAGAACTAAAAGGGCTTTGAGGGACCTCTGGGAGTTCCCAGTTCCAGTTCCCAGACCCCTGAGGAACTTTCAAACGTTCCCTGAGAGAATCTCTTAGAGAACCATCAGCACTCCTGCCAGCAGCCTGCGTGCGGTTTGGGTTTATTGATCATGTTTTCCTGATGAGGACGGCTCTACTCTCCCTGCTGCTCCCATTCATCTGCTCTCTGCTGAGCCGCCTGTCACACGGGAGATTGACAGGCGGCAGGCACAGATGTGAATGTTTGGACAGCGAGTCAGAACTTCTTCATCCATCTGAAAACAAACGTCCAGAGGATCCGGTTTAAATCCATCTAAGAAAAGATATAATCGTTAGAACACGTCATGTTTCTAAGACAAATTTCCAAAGACATTTACATGTGCAGCATCACAACTCGTGTATGAAACTGTAGATTCCCTCGTGATCGCCCCCTGGATAGAGATTCTCTGCCTCCGCAGGTGAATCCTCTGCTGTTTGTAGAAACCTGAGTCCCACGGCTCAAACACACACACGTTTCATTTGTCCTAATTGTCTTCTTGCCAATATTAATGGAGCATTGCACAATGTGAAAAGATGAAAAGAGAGAAGAGGTAAATGGGTTTAAAATAAATCCCCTGCTGGGAAAAAGTGTTTATTAATCTCTTTCTCTCTTTTCTGCTCTCACCTTCGTCTAATCCCAACGTCCCTGCACACACCCCTCCTCCTCCTCCTCCTCCTCCTCCCCCCCCCCCTCCCCCCCTCCAGAGTGTGACTGGAGCTGTAATGCCTGCAGAGGCCCCCTGAGGACGGACTGCCTGCAGTGCATGGAAGGCTACGTGCTGCAGGACGGAGTGTGCACCCAGGGCTGCTCCCCCGGCTCCTATCGGGACGGAGACAGATGCCTCGGTCAGTTCAACAGAGAGCAGATGTGCGGCTGATGTATCTTCAGCTGTTTTTTACTTTTTACACATTCTATCATTTCCCTTCTTATTAAAACCGTTAATCAGCAGAAAGCACAGAGGTCGTTGAGAGACCGTTTTTACACGAGGAGCTCTGATGCTGTTTCCGTGAAGGTTCAGACTTTGAACTGTTCAGGTCCGGTTCTGTCCTGGAGACGCTCAGTGGTCCGACCCATCATGTTCTCAGGATGTCTGTCTGTCGTCTGTTACATTCTTGTGAACACGATATCTCAAGAACACTTTGAGATAAGCTGAAACATCATATATATGAAAATATTCTCCAAAATGACAAATCGTCATCGTTAAAATGTGAAAATCATCCAGAGAAAACGTTGAAGCAACAACTTCATGTTACGTGTTGGATCACCTTGGTTTTATCCCAGTGTTAAAAGTGTGTGTGTGTGTGTGTGTGTGTGTGTGTGTGTGTGTGTGTGTGTGTGTGTGTGTGTGTGTGTGTGTGTGTGTGTGTGTGTGTGTGTGTGTGTGTGTGGTGTGTGTGTGTGTGTGTGTGTGTCTGCAGGCTGTGACGAGCACTGTGTGCAGTGTCGAGGTCCCGGACAGTGTCAGCAGTGTCAGCCTCCCCTCGCCCCCCTGCTGGGTCAGTGCGTGCTGGATTGTGGCAGAACTACTTCCTGGACGCCTCCACGCAGTTCTGCAAACGTGAGAGTTTACGCTTTTATTATCGTGTGTTTAATTAAACATTTCGTAATAATTGAAAAACTAAAATCTATAAAAAATGATTAAGGACACTTTTTACTAACTTTCCTGCCCACACTCTACTTTCCCACTCCACTTCCTACTTCCTACTTCCTACTCTCCTTCCTCAGCCTTGTTCCTCTGACTGCGCTCTGTGCGACGGGGTCGGACGCTGCCGGGCCTGTCGGGACCGAACCTTCCTCATAGAAGGATACTGCGCCCCGGACTGCGGTCACGGTTACTACGCCGACCAGAAGACCAGGACCTGCCGGGGTAATAACACCACGTCTGCCTGTTTAACGCACGAGCTGAAAGATGCTCTGCGACCTGATGTGCCAGATGTTTCCGTTACTCGGAACCATCTGTGGCTGAGTTGGAAAAGAAAAGGGACGGGAACAAGTTCTTTTAAAAAATTCTTTGAATGAATAAATAAACTCAGCTACTGTAAATTGTTAAAAAGCCGCCATTGTTGTTGATCTTTGACTCAACACTGATGTTTCTGGCTTTTGAAACAACTGAGTTCAGGAACATTTTGTGTCTGCGGAAGATTTTTTATAGACATTTACAAAAAGAAATGTTTCCAGAATTCACTGCGGTGATATTTATACTTTTATTAGTACAGAATAATCGAGTATTACCCTAAGATGAGATGAAGGACTGATGCAATATGCAGGAAAATGACTTATTTATCTGTTTGTTCACTAAACATCAACAAAGACTCTCACGTCTCCTTCTCTTTGCAAGTTGTCTGTGTCTTCTGCGTCGATGGTTCCTCTTCTTCATCCTGTGATATTTGTATTCTTTTAGTTTTTTTTATGTTTTGCATCCGTCCCGTGTTATAAACACTTCTCATAACACGAGCCGACTCGCATCCTGGGGCTCGCAGGAGAAACTCCGGGGAAATGACTGAAGCAACATTTGTGGATAATTTAAAGATTTTTAAATCTGGAATTCGGTGCCTGTCCAAGAGGAACTTATTTAAAGTGTATTTCTGCTCTTTGACTTTTGAACTGTTAGAAACTCCGGAGAACAGACGTGAACATTAAGTGTCTCACCTCCGGAGTTTCCTGTTTGTGATATAATAATTTAGTTCACGTGAGAAATGCCTCGTGTGCAGAGTCACGTCTTTAAAGGAGTCTTGTACTTTTCCCTCAGTTGGATGTGAACCTGCAGGCGGAGGCGCCCGCGGCCGTCACGACGCCCCGCTGTGGTTGCGAGATGATTTATGAAATGTGACAAAGCATAATTCTAATAGAGAAAAATATTATCACGTTGGCCTTCGTGATTAATGATTTACTTCTTGTGTAATAATGAACATTTTTCAGCCTCCGGGCTTCAACTAATCCACGAGTTAGTCGAAAAGGACTTTGTTTCCGTCTCCAGCCGAGAAGCAAAAAGTCAAACTCGTGGTTTTGAATGATCCGGGTTATCGTCGTCCGTGATTATGATTATGTGGACAAAAGTGAAAGTTTAGGACTTTATTATCGCGCCTGTTGGCGTCATGAGAGGAGAGAGAGTGTAATGAGATCACGACGCGGCCTCTCAGACGACTTGGTCTTTACAAAGTTCCTCAACAAAGTCAGCTCCAATTAAAGCAACTTCGAAAATGCCACGTCAAGAATGAGACGCCTCGCTCCACGCAGCACACACACACACACACCACACACACACACACACACACACACGCTCGTACTTTGATCCTGCTGTAATTTTAATTAGAGACATTTAAAGCCTTAAAAATTAAATATTATAGCTCAAAGTTCCTCATTGTGTTGTGACAGTTTGCTTAATTATATTTAAGAATGACTCATTATTTTTTTGTAGAATTTGTCAACTTTCAGTTTTATTTTCCCAGTTAATTAATCTGCACTTCTTCACATTTGTTTATTGAAAAATGTCACTTTGGGTTCTGTTGCTTAATTTTATAAAAAGTTTAAAGGTGTGATCGAACTGTCTGATGTCGAAACTTCTTTCATCTGGACTTAGATCTTAGATTTTCATTTATCTTCATCCTCCTTTTTCTCCCTGCCCATCACAGCCAACACCCACCCCCCCGCCCTCCAGGTCAACGGCTCCCTGCTGGTTCCGGTCGGCGGGACTTCCCCGCTGTCGCCCGCGCTGCTCGCAGTCCAGGACCCGGACAGCCCCTCGGAGCGGCTCGTCTTCCAGCTGGTCCGGGGTCCGAACAACGGGCGCCTGCTTCTGTTCGGAGAGGGTGAGGGAGGAGAAGGGAGGGGGGGCCGAGGGAGAGGAGGCCAGGAGCTGACCGGAGAACACACCTTCACCTGGGAGGAGCTGAGGAGTGGACGCGTCCGCTTCAGCATCAGAAAGACAAATCCAGGTCGGTGGTTCGAATCCGAACAGGATCCAGCTCATTCCTCTGCTTTAACGGATCACCGATGTATTTTCCACACCATCCAGTTTATACCCGACACTTAAACTGCTGGTATTAAAATTAATTTCTCATTTTATTGCCATTGTTGTGACACAATATTTACCTTCTACAGTATATTCAAGTTGACATCAATTACTTCTCCCTCCTCTTCATCCACGAGTGTCGTGACATTTCATTTTACGGCCTCTCCAGTTATTGTCCGAGTCGCCCGCCGCCTCTCTGATTTATGCCGCTTCCTGGCTGGAAAGTTCATTTCCATTAACCTGCACGTAGATCGGAGATACTTTACATTTACACAGTCGATGTGGCCGTCTTTGCATATTTCTGCATTTCCAGCGCGTGACCTCGGAGGATGAGAGAGGATGCTAATGCCTGCGTGTACAGGAGGGATAAACGCAGCCTCTTTTAAAAGCTCCGGTTCTCCGCAGTACAGCTGTTCTGCTGCGGCGTTCCGGGTTCGAGGCCAGCGTCCGTTCAGCCAATCAGAAATCTCTAACAAACCCATTACTCAACCCTGATTTTAGCTGGTTTGGCCCCGAAATGGCCTCGTGCCAGTGAATTAGCAGGAATACGGCCGTCTGCCCAGTTTTGAGCCATTTAGATTGATGGAGAGAGTAAAACATAAAACCCCCAAATAGGATTAAATCTGCATATAACAGCCATATTTTTAAAATTATGTGGAGTGTGCGGTAATGCCCGACAAACACGGAGCCAAAAACAAAAGCTCTCGGGTTTGATTGCCTCGAGAGACGAGGTTTCCAACATGAGAATACAAAAATGAAAAACCCACCGCTTACAAAGCCGCACGCTGCAGATCATCGTGGATAAAAGAATAAAAGAGATCGTGAGGCGTTGAACATCTTCCTCCTCTTCTCGGCAGAACACGACAAGTTCCAAGGAGCGAACACAAACTGTACTTTATGTCTGGAAGGACGTACACCTCAGCGTGGGAGTATTCATACACGCGCAGATCAAACACTTGAGTCTCAAGGCTGCGTTAAAACGTCTTTCATCTATAATGAATACAACAAATATACCACTCACATTTATAGTATGTGCATGAAAAGAGATTTAGCAGCACTGTGGCTTTTTTTTCCCCCCCCCGCAGAAATACATCCCTTATGTTATTTTAATAAGCCGTCCAATACATCTTTAATGGGCCGTAATTATTCCACCCATAACAACTGCTGTGAAGACGGTGACAAATTTCTCTTTTGACGCCGGCAATTGTAATTCGGAGAGCGTTTAATTATTGGTGAAAAAGCTCTGAGACGATGTGTCATGTGAGGGGCGAGCTTGTGAATCCAGATGTGGTTCCAGCCACATGTTGAGAAGCTGTGAATGGATCCATCTCTCCAACAGACACGATCTTTGCTTCTCCCATAAACCAGTAACTGTCAGGAGACAGGCTTCGGGAAATAACTTCTCAGCGTCCAGTTCCCTCAAAGGAGAGATATTCTGCTCATATTCGATTTGAATTTGCGTGAATACTTCAAAAGGTTTCCACGCTTTCCTCATACTGACTATATTCACATCTATTCTCCCATTTTAAGATGTAGCATCGAGCATTAAACTACTTCAGGTTGAGGTTTTAAAAACTTCCGGCATTAACATTGGATGTGAGTCACAATCAGACTCTACTCTGCGTATAAGACAAGTTTCTAGCTGTGAACTGGAAGTATCGTCCAGACTTTACTGACGAGGGGTTGGTTGAGTCCCTTTTACCCACAACTTTAAACACCCTGTTCCCCCCGTAGAGGGGGTGGAGTCTCCTCCAGTAAACCCCGGCTCCGTCTCCTCTGTCCTTGATATAACTGCAGCTTCCTTCTCTATTAAACTCATCTGACACTAGTTGTGTCTCATTAAAGCAACGAGAGGGACCAGAGGAGGGACGACCCTGATTTACGCGTCGCCGGGAAAACAAAGACAGATTGCAATCAAATCTGAGATCTCGTCAACGGAGACGGTTTCACGGCGTGTGATTGGAAAACGAGAGACGATGAAGTGAAGTGTAAACGAACCCTGGCTCCGGTCCCGGGATTCAAAAGCACTTAAACAGATGGATAACAAATTAATGTAAAAAAAAATATAAGACTCTAAATAAAGATGGAGGACGTGAAGCCAAAGTGTCTTCCTTGCCCCCTGGTGGCTGGTTGAAGTATAGATCCTGAACCCCCACCTCCTCCATGCTGGTGAACGGGACATGGTCGTCATAGTTTATAAGGTCAAAATGTGCTTAATGTACAAAAAAAACATGTTATTTCAGTGGATTGACATAAACTAAAGTCATATTTACTATTTAAAAAGTTCAATTACAGTCGTCACTAAACCTGCTCAGTCATTGGGTCGTCACTTGACCTCGTCCCAACTCCAACCCTGCAGGGAATTGTGGGTAAAAATCCTCGTCTCTCATAATCCTGAGGTTTGTGATGATGAGTGTGTGAGTGTGTGTTTGTACATGTGTGTGTGTGTGTGTGTTACTGTCATGCACGCTCTGATGTGATTAGGTCTAATGACGACACACACTGTCGGCCTCTCAGGACTCATTTTCCCAGAAACCCACAGGGCGGCCTCCCGCCGGTTCCTCCAGCTCGGACTCATTCAGAGTGGAACCAGGGACGAGAGAGAGAGAGAGAGTGAACTTTGACCTCTTGGATTCAGGGTTTTGTTTTTTAATGTTCAGCTTTCAGTGACTCTTCTCCTTCTCCTTCTCCTTCTCCTTCTCTTTCCTGCAGGACCGGTGAGTTCAGCCTGCGAGTCGCTGACCCTCAGTTGTTTTCTCAGCCAGAAACAATCCAAGTTCAAGTCGTGTCAATGCAGGTATGTTATAAACACACACACACACACACACACACACACACACACACACACACACACACACACACACACACACGTATATGTACATACAGCAGCTATGTGGTTATTCCCCAATGTCACGATTCCCTCAGCTACGACGGTGGTAGAACAAAGATCTGATACATAATGAACAGAAATGTTTTTTAATTAAAGTACAAATTGTATTAATAAATAATTACACATCCCCCGCATTGATATTAATAGCTACACCACACATGATAAATATCTGATGCTCTGCAGGTTTTAATGTGACGTAATTTATCATTTATTAATATATATAAGTATTTAGCTGCTGTACGTCCCTCTTAGAACAGTCAAGTTATAATAATCGTATCTTAAGTCAAAATAAATTCACCCTGTGCTTCTAAATTAAAACTTTTGTCACTTAAATATTGAATATTTAAGACTTCGTGTAGCATCTTGTTATTTCCACTAAAACACGACACTTTCAAAATAAGACACTTCCCGTCCTGCATGTCTGCGCCTGGTGAACGACTCGGAGGAATTTGTTTCTTCCTAATAAAAAGACAAATGAGACATTTTTCCGCTCAGGTAATTCCGTCATTATTTGAATTTGTTCCGCACATTTTCTAGGTCTGGTGTCATTATCAAGCATCTGTCGGTTTGTCTCGTCTCCTCTGTTTATCTCTGTCACACAGACGCACACAGACGCACACAGACACACACAGACACACACAGACAGACGCACACAGACGCACACAGACGCACACAGACACACACAGACAGACGCACACAGACACACACAGACACACACAGACACACAGCATTTCATCCCCCTTTTCCCTCATTATCATACATATCGTGCAGGATTCACGACTTGCTGTCGGGCGCCACTCGGTGGGGGCGGGGTCTCGTTTACACAGATGAATGCAGATCAGCTGTGATGATGCAGACACAAACAAGGAGCCGTCAGATTTAGAAGTTCACGAATGTTCATGTTCATCACTATATTTATTTTTATGCCTCAACACATCCAGTGGCTGGAGGTGTTATGTTTCCCCAGCGTGTTCCCTTATGAACATGAAATATCAAAAAAACGCCCTCGAGTGAATTACTTCAAATTCAGTGCAAACATTCAATCGGACTCAAGGATGAACTGATTCGATTCTGGTGTTCAAAAATTAAAGTTCAGAATCACTGTGACCTCACAAAACTCTCACAAAAAAGTTCTCTAAAACTTAAAGATGAACTGATTAGATTTGAAGTTAGTTGCTGGTTGGTGCAGCCGTACCAGCACAGGGTGGTTATTCCAGTTGTGTGTGTTGCTACACACCGACGTTCTTCACTTTATTACTTTTCTGACCCTGGGTTCAGGTGAGCGGGAGCACAACACTCAGCTTTCTGACAGTTTGACACAGAATCATGAACGGGCACTTGCAGGTAAAAAGGCATTTTTGTACAATCCACGAGGCGTCGAGGCGGACGAGGTTCAGATCGAGCTGCCACTCCGCCTGTTGTGCCTCGGAATTCCATCCGGCCCGAACGCAGCAGGAGAACTAAACACAGAGCCAGGAAGAAAAAGGCCTTTGGTAACTGTGAACTCCTGCAGAGCCTCAAGTGTGCGTGACGACACCTCCCCTCACCGCTCCCTCACCTGTGAGCCGAGGATCGAAGGGCAGGGGGGGGGGGATTTCGCTCGTCCCCGTTAGTGGGCCAGCGTGTCGCGGCACGATTTTAAAGGCAGCACACACACCCCACTCTCTGTCCACAACAATGCATCCAAAGGCTTTTGTTTCCCTCCTACGAAACTGCAGCAGGGACAACACAGGATTCAGGCGGGGGCCCCTGGGGGCCGGGAGCCTGTCTCTGGGAGATAATTCCTCCAACGCTGAAAGTGTTGTCACCCAACGGGCCCCGACAGAACACAAAGGGCAAGAGGCTGCGGATAACAACGTGCTCCTTTTGTTGTTCGGAGGCTTTGGTTCGACTCCCTCAGCAGCGACTTCACCCAGAGGTCATTTCTGTGTGAAGACACACGGCAGGTTTCTGTTTGTGTGACTCTCACTGCTGTTCTCTGTGGAACCGGCTCGTTTCATGTGTCCCACTTTGAAGCTGCTGCCGTGACGGAGCTCAGCCGGCAGCGCTGAGGACGAAGCAGCCGCAGCCGAGCTCCTCATCGAGGGCAGCGGGGGGGGGGGCCCGTGGAGACGAGTGTGTCTCTACCTGAGCTTCCGTCACCGCCAAGCTGAGGCGCTGACAAATGTTTTTGGCGCCGACGACTCATATTGAAATTATTTGCATCAGTGGCTTTTTTATGGAGCCTCAGACTTCTACTGTCTGTTTCTCCTTGTTTTCTTTGTCAGATATTCAAACACACACACCACACGCACGCACCACACACACACACACACACACACACACACACACACACACACACACACACACACACACAGGTTTGGCAAAGTATTACCTCATTTCAGAGAAAACTAAAACACCACTACGCAACTTTTTAACCTTAAAGGGATAGTTCATCCAAACATTTCTAATTCATTCATTGGCTCCACTCTTATAATTACACTCATTAGTATATTATATTATATATTGTATATTATTCTCACCACTCTACAGTTTGAGTCCACAAAACACTTTTGGACTTTCAGGGGTAAACAGTGTTGCAGCCAAATCCAAAACAAATTACATTGAGTAAAGTTTTTAGCTTAAAAGTCTCTGATATCCTCGTGCTATCGCAGAACTAACTTCCCTCTCCTCGAACCCGACAGCTTCAACTGTCACAATCAGCTGCAGCGAGTTGAAGAGTGAAGCCGAACTTTAGATCAGATAAGAAGTTATTAAAAAAAAAACAGAGTTTATCTCCAATATTCTGCAGGAAACTTTTAAAACATGACGAATTCTGAACAGAGTTTAGTGGATTTGTTACAGCCGCAGCTCTTCTGGTTCAGGAAGCAGAGGATCATGGGTAATATTCCGCGTTGGGTTGTATTTCAGTTCAGTGAGTGGAGAGACGCAGGCGGAGCTCTGACAGATTGATATGGAATGATGGAGTGATTCAGTCAGAGAGAACCACTGAGTCTCTCTGTGGGTTATTACAATAACTTAATGGAGCTTAATCTAATTCTAAGAATCTCGGAGGAGAGAGGAGCAGCCATGTTGTTCTTACAAATATCCACATCCTGCACTTTTTTAAACCTCAGTAACGTTATTACGAGCTCAGAAGAAGCGTGAGGTTCAAGCCTTGTTCCCAACGAGAGGCCCCCCCCCCCCCCCCCCCCCCCCCCCCCCGCTCTCTGTGTGAGCGAGATGAAACTTCTCCTCCGCCGCCGCGAGGCTTCAGGTCGCTTTAATGAGGCTCCGGGGTTTAACCCCCCCCCCCCCCCCACCTTCATCTTTTTCATCTCCTCGGTGGCAGGACACCACGGCCTCCCCCTGCCCCCCCCCCCCCCCCGACCCTCTGAGAGGAAATCCATCATCCATCGTCTTTGGGAGAAATTGCCATCTCTCCTCACTGTGCTCCGAGCCTTGAAAAGTTTTTATCACAGTTTTCAACACTTGACATTTTCCATCTCTCTGTTGAAACTATTGTATTTTCACTCACTAAATTGTGAAGATTTGTTTTGGGTTGTGTGTTGTTCAGTTTCCCCTGAATGAAACGACCCTCTGCTCTTTCCCCTCTGAATCGTTTCCAGCCTCCGAGGGTCACGACTCTCGCTCCGTTACCCGTGAAGGGCCCCGGCGCCGCGGCGACCATCACCAAGTCGGTCCTGCAGCTGGACGACCCCGACAACCCAGCCGACGTTCTGATCATGGTGCTTGAACCGCCCCGCCACGGCCAGCTGTCCCGTCTCCACGGCGACCGGGCGCTCAGCCGATTCAAGCTGGAGGAGCTGGCGCGGGAGCAGATCCAGTACGTCCACGACGGCTCTGAGTGGGAGGAGGACTGGGCGGTGCTGCAGGTCAGCGACGGCCACAGCTACAGGAATGTTCTCCTGCAGGTGCACATCAACCAGAAGGTAGGAGGAGCCCAGGAGGATCATGGGAGATCGTGCTTCAGGCTGATGATTCATATGGATGTTGTGACTTTGTGCTTTTATTATTTACTGATCCTGCATCTTATCTGAATTAATACTGACAAACCTCAGTTTAAAACATAGATTGTAAATAAAGATGGACGACATGTAGGCTTCCCAAAGTGAAGCCAAAACATCTAGATCGCCCCCTGGTGGCTGCAGTTTAGGTCATAAACTTGTTCGAGTAAAGTCGAGTACTTTACTTAAAGTACGTGTTAAATACAAGTTTGTCAAGATGGTTTCTGTCATGTAGTTCTTGTCACACTGATCATCCATCTTTATTTACAGTCGATAATTTAGACCTGTTTTAGTCGAGTGTCTGTTAAACAACTGTTGTCTTCCTACTTTCTAAGCATCTTTTTTACTTTCTTATAAAAGAAACCGATCACACAGTGACTCCATTGGAAAAGTCAAAAACAAACAAGGAAAGCTTTGTGCTGCAAACATCAGAAGATGTTTCAGGAGAAATGTACTTTCAGTGTTTTAAAGTGTTTAATCTGCTCCTCAGTTCAATCCTCTCTGCATCAATCCTCCTTAATACTGGATTTGAGTCTTTGCTGGATGTTACTCAGCTGAGCTGAATCCTCAAAGCTCCACTGACTCTTCACTGACTAAAGTTTCCAGACAAGTGAAGTGCAGAGATTTAGAAAGAATCCAGATTAAAATCTACTGCTCACACATCCACAGAAATCACAGAGGCCACATATTTCTACAGTACAGTTTATGTGTATTTCACATGCAGTGGATTTTCATTCAGAGTTTACATTTCAATATCAGTTCAGTTGATGTTAGATTGAATCAAAAGAAAAATGCATTTATGACATCTGCCCAATTTAAGGTTGACTTTCTCTTTATGGAAACATCCTGAGCCATCCTCTGAATTAATACTATATATATATATATATATATATATATGTAGATATGATTTGTTTAAAAATACAGGCTCTTCACTTCACATGATCAAGGGATCAGATTCAAGGTAACTGCAGCTGCAAAGTGACAAGTGTTATTTATCTGAACAAGTGGAAATTATTGGATGTCACAAACATTTCTTGTTTTTTAGTTTCTGCCCAATTTGAGTTTGGATGTTTATTCCCTGACGTGCTGTTGAAACCTGACATCCTCTGTGTTTGGATCCTTTAATTGCCTGAAGTCGAGCGTTCACGCAGATTCCGCTTGAGGTGTCGAGAGAGAGAGAGGAGAGAGAGAGAAGAGAGAGAAGAGGAGAGAGAGAGAGAGGAGAGAGGAGGGTGGAGTAGGGGAGGAGGAGAGTAGGGGAGAGGGGTTAGAGCTATGAGAGCGAGAGATTGCGAGAGGGCAGCAGCAGTTATTGCTCCTCTGTCATCGCTCCTGGAGAAAGTTTTATGACAAGGACACAATTATCTGGCAGCAAGTGCATTCCAGCCTGACCGGAGGGGGGGGGGGGCGGTGTTCGGCATGTTACTCAGTCAGTTACTGTGCCACACACACACACACACACACACACACACACACACACACACACACACACACACACACACACACACACACACTCAGGAGGAAAATGGGATACTAGTCAGGACCCTTGTTCCAGTTTTGAAGATGTCTAGACGCAGAGAAGCATGTTTGAGTGTGTGTGTGTGTGTGTGTGTGTGTGTGTGTGTGTGTGTGTTGTTTGTGCGGACCTGTTTTTGACCTTGACAGTAGTGACATGTTAGTAAAGTTAGAACATCTTCAAACTCCAAGGTTAGGAGAAGGTTTCAGGTTTGAGTGAGAATGTGGGTCAGAGATGTGAAGGACTGGAATGTACTGTGTCAGCGAGGGTTTAGAAATAGTATAGAAATATAAGTATAGAAATACGTGCGTGTGCGTGTGCGTGTGTGTGTGTGTGTGTGTGTGTGTGCGTGTGCGCGTGTGCGTGTGTGTGTGTGTGTCCTGCAGGCATCAGTCTTCACCGCTCGGTCTCAAGTCTCAAATTTAATTAGAAAATTACAATCAACTAGAAATATCAAGTCAATTTATTACACACACACACACACACAGACACACACACACACACACACACACGCACACACACACACACACACACACACACACACACACACACACACACACACACACACACACACAGACACCGATGCAGCGCTCTGCCGTTAGTTGGAAAGAGCAGGATGGACAGAATGATGGAAAGCAAAGAGAAGGGGTGAGATTTATCTCGGGAGCATCTGGACCGTCGCAGCAGCCTTGTTTATCAGCCTCTCCTCCGTGTTGCCTCTGTGCAGATGGATCCACGCGGAGGAGAAAGTCAAGTTGAACAAAATCGAGAATTAATTTTTCTATTTCAAACCGACACCTCTTTTCTAGCCTCTCGCGGCTCGTGTGTTTAGCAGCTCGGGGAAACATTTGCAGACGTTTTTTTAAAATGAAACAATAACAGTGAGAAACGAGAGAAAGGTTTCTCTGCCGTGCCCCTAAAATAAAGAAAAGTAGACAGTGACGGGTTTGAATCTCGTTCGTGTTCAGTCTTCGACAGGCAGTTCAAAAACAGTCTGTGTCGTGTAATCCAGAAACTGTGGAGATTGTTAGGAGCAGCGAGGTGAAACCACAGCGTTCCAGATTTAAAATCCTGACAGGACAAACGTGATGGAGGGATATGAGAGGGAGAGAAATGAAAAGGGAAGATCAAGCCCATAATAACAAGCTTTCTGTTTAGTATTGTTTTATTACCTGACATGAGAAAAGAGCATTTATTGCATTCATTTTACATCAGAGTACTTATATTGTTAGGATAATATATTTCCGTTGATTTGACAGTGACTTGTTAACGACACACAGATGCTCCTCATACATTTAAATATATATTGCGTTGAATAATAATGTTAATTAGACGTTATGATGTTCCAGATGATGCTGGATTGTCTGCACCTCTCTGAATTTTAAGTTTTTTATCCGGCAGTTTTTTATCACAGTTAAAAAAGTAAAAAGTTTATCAGTTGAACAGTGAATCCACCACCGTGCCCTTCACTTCCCTCAGATATCTCTGATCTCAGAGCAGCTGCGGTGGCAGACACGAACCCGCTGTGTGCAGTTTACCGACGTTAACCCGCAGCACTCCTGGATGTTTGAGTTCAGATTGCGTGCCGCTGCCGTGTGCCGCTGCCGCGTCCCGCTGCCGGTGTGCCGGGTCTAATGTGGTGTAGCCTCGACGCTGAAGGCCTCCAGCTGAGCGACCTGCAGACCAAACACGCACATCTGCAAACTGTGAGCAGAGCAGGGCGAGGAGAGAGTGAGGACGAGGGAAGTAAAGAGCTGACTCTTGAGTTTAACACAAACAAAGTCAAGGGATTCTTAGTTTTGAGAGTTTGGCAGAGTTTCTTCTGTGCGGGGGGGACAATAGCTCCCCTGCCAGTTGGATTAGTGAGCTCCCAGGCCGGGCACTGATCAGGCTCCTAATGACCCTCTGATGGATGGACTTTGTTTCTCTCAGCTGAGCCCGAGCCCGAGCCCGGAGCTGGAGCTCGGCTGAATTAAAAGCCGGACCTTTGGCTCCAGGAGGAAACTCTGCGCCTCTGCCAGACCGTCTGTGTTCCGCAGCACGAAACAGGAGTGAATAATACATCTTCCTCTGCTGATTTCTCATCTTCATCGTCGCCGGATTATGATTATTCATCTTAGCTTTTTCTCCCACGTCCATGACGACACGTTAGCCTGCTCTGATTTGTCGTAGCGGGTAAATATTCAGTCTCCTTTCTGTAACTTTGACGAGTCCATCAGCTCGTCCTGCTCCCCTCCATCTCCGGGGGGGGGGGGGGGGGGGGGGGGGGGGTATGGAGATGTGAGAGACTAAATTCTCATGTGCCTCACTTTCCACAGTCGCCAGCTCGCCGATGTTTTATGGATGACACAGACTCCA